>MU228495.1:2327351-2353756 GCA_018584345.1 Thuja plicata | reverse complement strand
TATATAATAACACATTTTTGAAAAATCGAACCCGAACCCAAAAACCCCTTTTTCAAAATTTTGTCGAACTGGCGAACTGGTTCTTCGAACTCGAACCCGAACCGGCATCCTAGGTTATAACCAATTTACCAGATGTGCTAGCACCCTGGGCTAAACAGATCTGGGTATATTCGTTCCAGTTATGGATCAGGTTCTTGGAAGACTTTGGCATGTGTGAGGTGCATCCCAGGTGCTCTGGGTTCGTTCGGTTTCATGTCTGTGACTTGCCTGTTAGGTACTGTGGCATTGGGTGTGCAAAACATAATAGCAGGCATTCCTGTAAAAATTCATCTGGTTCATTTGACTATTATTTTCAGCTGTTGGGTGACATAGTACTGTGGGATCTCAGGTGTTCAATGTTTGCTTAGAAGTTCAGAAACAGAGGGGAGTGGGCAAGCCTTGAGCTAGAAACACTTTCTTTCTGAATGGAGTGGAATGGAATTTCCTGGAGTTATGGGTTGATCCTGTGCATTCCTGTGAATGTCTCACTTTTTCACACTTTCTTCTTCCCTGACTTTTTACTGGACTGATCATCCGGCATTGGTAGGTTGAGGGAATGCAGTTGATCTGTCAACTGCAGTCATTTTAAGGGCTCACCACAAAGAAACTGATTCTAGAATCCTCTGCATTTGCAACCAGAGTCGTTTTGATGTGCCAGAATTGTCTTCATGTATGCAATAGTGATTCATTAGGTAGTATTTAATTTGTGTATTTTTATTAACGAATTATGTCTTTAATTTGATATATTTATTTAGTGATTAATATATATTAAATGTCCAAGACTTGAAACCCAGTTGCACTAAATCTGGGGAAAAAACATATTTGCCGTGCTAGGGAACCCAAATCAACAACTTGTAGCATATCCAGATTTGAGTATCTATCCTGAATGAGGAGAGCTTTCAGCAATTAATGAGAAAACTTCTTCTGCCAGTTCATACATGAAGTTGACATTAATATATGAATTAAAGCCTGTCATGAACCTCTCTTCTGTCAAAAACTTTGCCATATGAATTTCCGATGTATCCCCCCATGAGAAGGACCTTGATTATCATTCTCTCACCTAGTTTATATCATGCATGTTGAAGGCACCTGCAACTAGGCAGTCAAATAAAATCCTGCTTGATATTTGATGCTTTGCCAGTATTTGATACTATATTCAAATTGTATCCTTGAATTAGGTTCATTTTGGATTTTTCTTTTAATTGCCAGGGCTGGTCAGTTGCAATTGTAACTTAGAAATTAAAATAGATGTATCTTGTAAAGAACTTCTGCACCGATTATAATCCATTTTCACCTTGTAAATTTCCTTTCTCCGTGTTGTGTTTTGTGCAATCTTAACAGTTTTTATATTGTTATTTGACTACATTTTTTATGTATACTGCCTTTACTTATTTTCACTTTTCAAATTTCTATGTACAGATACAATCATATATAAGTTTAATTATATTTGTTTACTTCCATTTGATAATAGTAATTGCTTCTTAGATTGTGGTTTAGCTTTCTTTTTTGTAATTTGGTCTCAGGGCTACATCCTTTGTAGCTAGCAAGAAGGCGGTGTTTCCCGCACTGTCTCAAGTAATGTGATAATTGATCAGTATTCAACTGCTTGGTGTTTTGCTATGTGGTCTTTCCATTTTTTCTTCTTTTGTTTTGGTTGAGTTCTCTGCTTGACAGTGGTTATTTGTTTAAAACTTGCAGAGTATTGTATGTGAATTGTGGAGGGAGAACTTTAATAGTAGTTTGTAGCAGGACAACTACATTACAACTTCGCTTCAAAATGGTAATGCATCAATTTTACGTGTTCTGCCATTGAAGTTAAAAGCTGTGTCAAGAGTAAATGACTAAGCCATAATAATTGATGTCTGTATTATGATGGCATTTTCAGGGACGTGTGAGAACAAAAACTGTCAAGAAATCCTCTCGTCAGGTGATAGAGAGGTACTATTCCCGAATGACACTCGATTTTCATACGAACAAGAAGATTGTTGAAGAAGTTGCCATTATTCCCTCCAAGCGTCTGAGGAATAAGATTGCTGGGTTTTCAACAGTATGTGGTTTTATCTCACTCCAAATATTTTAAATCATTCAAGTATTTAGCCTGACATGCATGTTTTTGTTTGCAAATATATGTGTATTGTTTCTCATTTATGTGTGCTTTGTTGTTCATATGACAGCATTTGATGAAGCGCATTCAAAGAGGTCCAGTCAGAGGAATATCACTAAAACTTCAGGAGGAGGAACGTGAAAGGCGCATGGATTTTGTCCCTGAGGAGTCTGCTATCAAGACAGATGTGATTGAGGTACATTCTTTTGATTGTCATTTGGCATACAATTGTATTACTTGGAACTGCAAATGGTTAGTTGCTTAATTAGTACAAGTTGAACTTTTCTATGGTGTTTTTCCCATGGTTGGATTAGATACTCAGGTAGAGCAAAAGGCCTATTTCAAACTAATACCTGAGCTGTTTGTAAGAGATGAAATTTGTGTCGAACCTGATATTTGATTTAAGTCAGCAATGCGTGCGAGTTGACCTCTAGTCGTGTAGGCCATCTGTGAGCATGAGCAATTATTTTGTAAAGCTTTTTGCTTGGATTCACTTACTGATTTGGGAGCATTCAACGGAGTGTAGGTAAGTTCTATGGGCACTATCCATTTACATCATAAAAGCAGGTAACAACAATCATATGAGTTGGCCTCTTATTGTCGTTTTCAAGGTGTGACTCAAAAGTTTGTGATGGGCAAATATCAAGGATATGAAGCAAACAAAAAGGCAAAATACTGCTGTACAATTCTAGCTGTCCACAATGCTTGAAATTGTAGCTAGCACTAGTTACTGCTTATGATTTTTCCATTTGCATCGTAAAAGAAGCAGGTAACGAGAATTGAATTGGCAAGCCTAGTATCCTGTTTCCTATTCCAATTTTGTTCATAATTTTGCAATGCTGAAGTAGAGGATATGATGCAAAAAAAGAAAATTGCTGCTGTATAATTCAAGTTGTCCCTTATGCTTGAAATTTCAGCTAGCTTTAGTTAACTGCTTTGGATGTTTCTGCAAGATATATTCCAGAATTTTTTTTAGATGGCCAGGATTATTTCTACTTTGTCGTCATCTGGAAATGGTTCTGACGCTTGGACATATTCAATGGCTGAAGATGGTTGTCAACCTAAGAGAAGCAATAATCTGCAAAAAATCATGATTATACCTGATTAATCATGAATCCTAGAGCTAAAATTTTTGATTTGTGAAGAAGTCATTGACCCAATTTTTAATGATTTTTTGCATTTAAAGTGCATTAACATCATGTTAAAATCACTAAAAATGACAAAATAATGTGAAAAAATTGTTGCAAAAACTTGCTAAACACTAGAAAAACTTTGCTAAATTGCCATATCACTCAGAAATAGGATCGATTTCAGGACGGAATCAAAGTCATGTGGAATTGACATGGAAAAAAACTGTTATTTTGCCCTTTAGTTTTCTTTCTGACCTCTGGAAAACCCTAAACAGAGGAGTGGGAGGAGCAATGGCGGCCATCAACCAAATTGAAAGTGCTTCAAACATCCTAAATTGTGGGGGGCATGTGAGATAGTGGTGAAGCAACTGATGAATCTGCTCTAAACTGCGGCTTTGATGTGACCCAAGCTCTTTTCATGCCCCGCCCCATGGATTCTGAAGTGAACAAGCAATTATTTAGTATTATACACTAATTTTAAAATTATGATTATAAATAGCACTTTGATGGGGAAAGAGCATAGTTTATAATTAATATTATAAAGTAGTTCTAAAATTTAAAATTATTAACTATTAATATATTTTTTTGATTGGTGAAATATTTGTTTTTGTATTGATTCCCAAAAAACTGTATACACTTTTCGATATCATGGCTGTAACCACAAAATTTGCATTTTGCATCAAAACCGTATGTTCCCTTCTACACCAAATTTGATTACATTGTATACGACGTTACGGCTATATGAAAAAATACAGTCTTTAGGAATTTTCTTGTGGCCCAGATTAACCTACGTTCAAAATATATGCTAAAATTATCAAAAAGAAACAAAAGTCTCCCAATGATTTTCTGCATTAATTTTCTTTTACTGCTGCTGTTCCCAGTGATCTGCTTTGGAAGACTTCCACTTTCTCTTCCCCAGCAGCGAGCTGTTCAGTGGGTGCCCCAGCTCTCTTTTCGGTGTCCTACTCAAACAGTTATTCCTTAATGTTCTGTCAGCAAACTTGTGCGTGGCCCCTTCCAACCACTTTATGCACTCCATATGAAAAAGTGTTGAAGCAGCGGTGTAAATTCTCTGCCCTGGGGCTTGAAACCAATCCGGAGGTTTGATATGGCTGCGAATGCGTTCTTACTGTCATTATCCACTGTGTCATCTTTTCCTGCCAGCTCCAGGCAGCACGCCAAAAAAAATGGATGCATTTCTTTCTGTATTTTACTTCATGTTAAAAAAATTGTCGCCTAAAACCATTTTGACCATTTGGAGAAACATTGGCTCATCAATAACGAACACCTTTAATCTATCATCTGAAATCTGTCCCAAAATGCCAATTGTTGCTTCTGGGTGTGAAGGCTGAAATTCAGCTCCGTGCTTGGCTCTACTCTGTTACTCCGACTGCCCACAACAGAAGCACCCTATGTTTCTATTCAGATGCCCTTTTTTTCAACCAGATGAAACTAAGTTACTAATGCAGAAAGACTCTGTCCTGCATATTTATTCTGTACGCTTCAACTTTTTTTTGGGAAACAGCATTCATCTTGGGAGATTTTTTCAATCTCCAGCTCCCCTGCTGTACTCTTTGCCATCCAAATTGAGGCCTCGAAAATCTTCAATGACGGTATGATCATATGCCATGTGTAATCCCACTGACCACTTGGAGATTGTGTCTGCCAAATGATTACCAGCTTTATATATGGGTAATCTTTAGTTTTTCTCTTACTGATTGATGATTTTATTTATCCTCCAACCTGGGTTTCCCCATTTGTGATTGCATTTACGATTATCTGCAAATATCCCTCCAAATGCAGATTGTTGGTTTACATTTTGCTTGCCAAGTTTATGGCAAGCTAAGCTGCTTTTGCTTCTGTGTCATTGTTTGTACCATTGTTGAGCTTCTGAGCGCCCAAGGCCAAAATGTTGCCTTTTTAGTCACATATTACAAATCCTGCACCCGCTGGCCTTGGATTGCCTGTAGACACCCTGTCAAAACTGGCTTTTCTCCATCCTTACCCCGGAGCATTCCACATTGCATTCAGGTGTTGGATGAGCCCAAGAAAGCCCATTAATGGGTGGACTATTAAAATACTAGTAGTTATATAATAATTTTAAAATTAAAAATAATGTATATATTTAATTTTTAATATGTAATTAATATATTCAATTTTAATATATATACAATTTATAATTTATAATAATATATTTAATCTTATTAATAACATTTGTCTCCACAAAAATTGTAGCTGCAAGTTAGGTATTGCCAAAACCAGTGGCTTGCTGTCTTTTACTTAAACTAAACAAATGTTTTTGCTGAATTCTACCCCATATAAAGTACTACCAATTGCCATTACGAAATATAAAGCATTGCAGTTGTGGAATATGATTTGATAACCTTTCTCAAATATTGAACTACCCCTACAAAAATCCTTGCCTCAATTGCAATGAAAGTCTTGGATCACTTCAAAATGGCTTCCACTTTACTAAATTATGAACGGCCGCGAGTTCACTGTCTGATAAATTTTGATTTCAGTTATTTTGCTTATATTTGATCTCAGTTGTTCACTAATATTTGATCTCAGACTTGAACAAATATTTGGTGACTGCCCTCGTAAAAGGGTCTGATAAGTGTTGATCTCAGTTGTTCACTAATATTTGATCTCAGACTTGAACAAATATTTGGTGACTGCCCTTGTAAAAGGTCTGATAAGTTTTGATCTCAGGTACTTCATAAACTTAGCTAATATTTGATCTTTGACTTAACCAACTATTCGGTGACTGCCCTCTGAAAAAGTTTAACTGAATATTTGCTTATGTAGTCAGCAATATGAATATAATTGACAAAATGTATTTTCTACAATTCATGGGTTTAAACTCTATTTTATTTGCTCTCTATATCTATATGCTATGTAAATGCCCCTAAGTTGGAAAAAAAGTTTTTTGTCTCTTTTTCTACCCAATTCTGTTTGCCGATTTTTCCCCAAACAATTTTTGCTGCTATGAAGTCTCAACCTTACCTCGAAAAGAATATGATAGTCTTTAAAAGGCCGCTTTTAGAGATCTGCAGTTAGAGATCTTTAGGGACTTATTTTTTACCTATGAGAAACCTTTTGTCTTGGTCATTTTAAAAATTATCACATTGGCATATATTATTTGACCTCTACGACTGTACAGATCTCATTCTTATTTTCGATTTTATATCAGTTTCTTTTGTATATTTTATGTTTTTTAGAATATCAGCTTTTCCCCAGGCATTTCCATTTTCCTTTGGCATCAATACTTTAAATGCTAATGTTTGTGAAATAAAAACAATCATGTGTATCGTGTAATTTGTTTGCATGCATCTTTCATACAGGTTGATAAAGAAACTATTGACATGCTTGCTTCATTGGGCATGGCTGATTTGCCTGGAGTTGTGAAGCAGGTGCGCGCCTTTCTGTTTCCAATTTTGTAGATTTCTCCAGTCCCTTCTTGAACCAACTGCATTGTTCTGAAGTGGTTTTTGTTTTCAATGAATATGAGCTTACTGGCATGAATGTTCTGTTATAATCTTGTCAACTGATTTTATGAATTCAATTCAGGCGGATCCCCCAGTTGGTGGTGGTTTCAGGCCAGGTGGTTTTCAGGCAGGAGGTGCTCCTGGCAGGAGACTTTAAGAAATGACTTTAGCTTTATAATATGTTTCAGGTGAAATACCTGTGTGGGTTGGTGTAATCTATGTTGGGCAGACTCCTTTTGGGTGTTGGCTTGGCGGGATACTTTTGACAAGTCTTTTGTAATGCTTGTGCAGAGTTTGAGGCATTGAGATCGGGAACATCTTTTTTCATAAAATTATTTCTCGAGTCATTTAAATTGATATTTGGCTATCGGCTTATTTTAACAAGGGCTGAATATTTTAATGCTCAACACGCAAAATTTTTCCAATGAATTACGATTAAATTTACACAATTATTTTTCTATGGGCAGAGGAGTATGAAATAGATAGTTGCAAAAGATGCAAATTTTCACCTGAGTTGCTTTTTTCCCCCTCTGAATTAGAGATGCATAATGATACTGTTGATAAAAATAGAGTGTCCAACTAAGCCCGAACATATGGATAATTAGAGTTTCAAAGTGACAGTTGAATAGATAGAGGGTCCTAAGTGCGAACAGAAGGAAATAATGAGAGTTTCAAGATGGCACTGTTGTATGACTTTTCCTTTCGATTCAACTACGAAGGAGAGGAATTGAAAGTTTAAATACAAAGGGATTTTTAAGGAGGAATTGAAATTTTAAATAGAAAGGGGAAGTCTTCGTGCCTTCAGTCCCACATTTCATGGAAGGTTGCTTTTGTTTGTTTTTTCTTTCTATTCAACTCCTGTTAAAGAGAGGAATTAAAAGTTTAAATACGAAGGGATCTTTAAGGAGAGGAATTCTAAGTTTAAATAGGAAGAGATTTTAAAGGAGAGGAATTCTAAGTTTAAATAGAATAGAATAATTTCTTGATGCATAAGAAGCATCATTTTTAATAAGAAAAAACTCCACAAAGCTGGTCTGGCTCTGGTTTTGTTCCCCATAACATCAAGCAAAGATCTGGCGAGAACTGATAAATGGCTGATAAGGGCTGTGTACTCAGATTTAAGCCGAGCAATAGATTCCATCCCCTTTCTCTCAACCTCAAAAATAATGACGATCTGTATTTGGGCTTTTGCGCGTTGGAGAGTAGGACATGACAGTTATGTTTTTAGATTAGTTTGGTTATTCGTAATTTGAATTTTGATTGTGTCTTCAATCTGTCGAGTCAATTGAAAATTGTGCTTGAATTATGTCATGCCTTTTGAGCCACAATGTAATAAAGTTTGTGTAGGGATATGCATGCAACGTTTTTTCTTTTCAGCTTTTTCCTGACTGAACTAATTAAATTTCCTTAGGCCCGTCCTACTAAGTATAAATAATGATATTGTAATAATTACTTTGAGGTACCGGGTGTGATTGCTCTTTTGCTTGCGATAGACATTTTGATCGTCGAAATTTCTCGTTTCGTCTCATTAGTAAAGATCAACTTTCATAGGTGGGGTGATCCCAATTTTTTTAACCACTAGTTTTGGCTTTTGTCATTTGACACTTTCCTGTTGTACTTTTGATTCACTGGTTGGTTTTAATTTGTCAGATTGTGATGCCTTTTAGTGTTATAAGGATTCTGATTTTATGAGCTTTCTGGGGTAATAGTAGTTATGGCTTCTGGATTTTGACTGTGTAGCATTTTTTCCATCAATGTTTTGGATCACACTCCATGATCCATCATCACATTTAAGGATGATCCGAAACGTTGATGGAAAAAATGCTACACAGTCAAAATCCAGAAGCCATAACTACTAATATGATGGACTGAAAATTTCATGCATCTTATTTCTAGGGTAAGCTTTGCTGTGAGTCCTTAGGGTCCATTTTTTTGAGGTTATTTAAATAGAAATACAACATCAGAATTTTCTCGTGAAATTTTATTGTAAGCTTTGTTATGTAATGTGATATAAGTTAGTTTTATATAATGGTGTCTGCATGTCTGTCCAAAGATGAGCGAGTAAAGTTGTAATATGTGGTTTCAATGTTAGCCCTGATTTTGCTTTGTGGGTCACAAAATTTGTTTCGTACTAAGTGTCTTTTGTAGCCCATAAAAAAATAGAAGTATATTGAGGTCAAGAGGTGGTAGAAACGGAAGAGCAAACTATTAAATCATTTCTGTAAGTAAATTAACATGGAATAATATATTGATGTTCTTACAAAGCCTTATTTTTCTCAGGAAATGCATTTTCCAACTTGATACTTGATAGTTAGTTTGTGAATTCAATTGTCAACAAATTAGCAACTTAACAACTTTGTCAACAAGCCAACAAAATATTGCAGCATTTGCATAACATGAGAAAAGTACTAAACACCAAATAAAATGTGAATACACAAGTGCACTTATAACAAAATCTAATCCTCCATTGCACATTGCACCTTGAAGGAATAACTATGATGTCAAGCAACCTCTTTTCTTCATGGACACAAATAGAAAAGTGCTTCCTATGCAATAAATTCATGATAAATATGTCCCTGCCTCCATTTCTCCTAACCTCTGATTGAATTTAATTCTTACCTCATAAATAGCACTATATTCTCCAAAAACTGAATTATATATCCCTAGAAGTGGGCAACACCTTGTTAGTGTGTTGGTTTGGCGAGGAAAGGTTAGGGCTATTTTTTGAGCATTGGAAAGTGGTCTTCAATTGAGTTTAAGACTACTGTTGGAGCAGACTTGGAATAGTTAGTGACATATTCTATCTAGTTTGTTATTGAGATCATTTATATCATGTATGTAACATAAAGCAGACAATCAACAAATTACTTAATTACTTATAATTAGTTTATATCTTGTTGTTCTAGTGATTGGATTCATATTATTAGTGGCAACTTATTTGTTATTTGATTCATCAAATCAACTCTAGAGAATTATTTCATATATATCTTAAAATATTTTTTTGCAAGCATATGAAGAGTAGACGACATGTAACTTTGTATTGCTTGGAGGTAGGATTCCTATTCTATATACCAGAAGAGCCATTTTTCTTTTCAACAATTTAATTATTTAATTATAATTTTATCAACCAAAATTTTCTAGAGGGGGAATTCATTGCTTAAAAAATAGGGATGCCACGCATGTGTACGGGAGCTTACTTTTTCCTGCAAGGAAGCTTCATACAAATATAGTGCCTGCTTGAGCATTCTGTCTTTATACATTGAAAGTTGAATAGTCAAATAGCATTTTTTTGATCGGTAAACACTTTTGATTGTCCTTCCTCCTGCCGAGTCACCAAGGTGCCAACGTGTCCTCTGCCACATTCTTTTTCCTTGGTTAGTGTTTACACTCGAGTGTTCTCTCCGTCACGTTGGGACTGCAACCTCATACCTTGCATTAGCACATAGTGAGACTCGAACCTAAAACTGCCCTATCAATAGGGCGACCATGTGCTGCGGGGTTAACCACACTACTAGCCAAACTAACTAGTATTATTATTTAATATTATTGACTTTGTAATAGGGATTTGAAAATAGGAGAAAAATCATAACCTAGTAAGCTCCTAAACAATGACAGAGAAATGAAGGTGATTAATTTTTAAGCATCTAAATAAGGTAAGTTAGGTAAGTTTAGATCCGTAAACTAGGTTAAGATCTACATGTAGGGCTCAATTGTGTACTTATGAAGGTAAGTTTCATAATTTTACTAGGAAATAAAAGCAACAAACATTAAGGTTTTTAAGTCTGAAGGTGTTCATTTAACACATCTTACTGTTTTTTAGCATATTGGTGAATCACCCTTATTTTTTTGATTGATAAAAGGTATATTGTATTATATAAATATTTAAAAAAATATACAATTGTTGTGAGTGTCACATCTATTGATATTTAGATCATCTTTCTGCAGCTTACAAAAAAAACTTCTCCTCCAAGCTTTCAAATACAACTTCATACACAATTTACATTCATTTCATAATTTCGAAAGTCTAATTTCTACTCAATAGTTCAAGAAAATTAAAAAAAAAAAAAAAACCCTACTTGATTCATTTGTTTTTTCCCTTCCTTCTCTTGATATTGCTCTAGTGATCCACCTTCAAGCATTTCCATTTTTCTTCTCTGAATCTCCTCATCCAAAGCTCCTGCTTGACACTCTTCCCATTCCTATAAATATCCCTTGATGAATTCCCCACCCTTGTTGTGCTTCAACCCTTCTTTGTTCCTTATCCTCAACTGCACTCCATAGTAGGAAAGGGTGTAAGCATAGTGTAAATTTTGCAATGTGCAACCATGTATCTCCTCGCACCTTGAATCCTTCTTTGAGGTTGGAGATCGCAATGAAAGCCTCCAAACTCCAACACCATTATTCTCTGACATAGGTTCATGATTCTCCTTGTATTTTCCTTGTCTCACCCAGCTCCAGCAACCATGCTAAGAACAAGGAAGCCACATCTGCATTCGTCCGATATTTGAATTATGTTGTCATGTACTCTTCCCCAAACACCATTTTAACTAGTTGAAAAAAATTGGATCGTCCACCTAGAAAATCTTCTTTCAACGATCGTCAATGATTTTTCCCCAAAAGGCCAATTGCTATTATTTGTTTGTAAACTAAAATTTGCCTCCATTGAATATCGGCTTCCACTCCCTGTCAAAGCACTACATTGTAGATCTTTTTGTACTATGTTTTCTCACCATTTGCAAACCAAAACACAGATGCAATTGTTTGCAAATTCAATCAATTTAACGGGCTTCACACGGCTCTGTTGTCTCAAATGTCCTCCTCCATCCAGTGTGAAGGATTTCTGATATCCTTGCGCCGCTCCTCGTACCATTCTTTGTCCAACTAAGAACGTTGAAAACCTAAAAAAAATATTTTCATCATTACTTTCTAATGAATATACTGCCCAGCTCGCCATCTTTATCTGCTGCTATAATGTGAGTTACTTTGAATTCTTTGAATTTTAAAAACTTTTTCCTTATTAATTTTATAAATTTATTGAATTTCCGATCTTTAGCCCCTTCATTAATTATTTCATTTATGATTATCTGGTGTTAGGGCTTTCTGCATAAATTAGAGTTTCATAATGTTATAACATGGAATACATGTAATGCCCCTAAGTTATGTGCCTTTTTTCGTCTTAGCCTTATAACCTTCAGTTGACCCGCTGATTTAGTTGCATCCTTTTTTGAGTCACAACTTCAAGTGTTCATTGTCATTTGGTAAATCAACCCCACTGTTAAGCCCTTCTGTATACCTTTCTCGGCCTTTTGGCTAAGATCAAGTGTAATATATGTTCTTATCAATTCAGCCCTTCTGTTCCTTCGATTGGTTTTGTTGCGGGCCTGTGGTATGCCAGTTGTGCTCATTGTTGAAGCTATGCTCGTCTTTGAAACCTTTTGTGAGTTGTATCAATTCATCAAAGCTGATGTGTCATTCTTGTTAGCAAATTTGATCTATAGCAAAGAGACTTTCACCTTTGTTCAAGCTAATTTGAATCTTTAGCAATTCATTGACATCATATTCGACATATGATATGGCAGCTTTGCAGAAGCTTGTGTTCTTGTTTCATTGCCCAACCTAAGGTTGAGCTTTATTGCTTCAATTATGGTGAGTTGGGATCCTACGTGGCTCCCACCTAGGCATATCAAATAGCTTTGTTCATCATTGAGACTCATTCCAAGCCTCAACGATTCAAATATGAGACAGGTGGACACTGGATGTGTACAACTAGGCTGTCTAAGAATCTTTGCTCTGCGATGAAGTTTGTTTAAAGCTTCGTCGATTCAACGATTCATACGTTGAGGCGCCACCTGTAAAGTTTAGTGATTTTGCAGTTGGTGATGGTGAACTTGATGAAATGCTAGATGTTTGACAACTCAACCAAAGTATGGTTATCAATGAAGTTTGTGATGTCGACGGAGCTAAATTTATGGTCTATCGATTAACAGATGACCTATGTGGACAAAGTGACAAAACCAAGTAGGGTAGGTCTACATTCTAAGGCCCGTTTGTTTGTTGGAATTGGAATTAAGATGAAATTGTCATTGTCAAATCTTGGAATCGACATATTTTATGTTTGTTTTCAAAATATGAAAATGTAATGGGGATTTGTTAATTCTCATTTACCCTTAAAACCAACATTTTAATCTTTCATCTAAAAAGGTAGAATTGGAAAATAAATTCCAATTCCACTTAAATAAGAATTAAGGGTAAATCATTTTTTTTAAAACTTTTTGAAGTCCGTAATTCTCATATGCCTCTCAGCAAACGCACCAGCTGATGTTTGTGGATTTGAAGCCACTCTGACTATTAGACTTCCAAGTGATGTTGTTTCACAAGATTCAGGTATAATTGTTGAATATGGGTCTCAGACTTCCAAGATTGAACATTCAGTTCTGGAGATAGTCTCAGTAGTTGATGCTTCAAACAATAATGTTGTATTAGTCCCTGGCAACATTGGTGTCGGTGCACCATATGGAAAAAGCAGTTGTGTGGTAGATAGCATCCGAGTTCCCCCTTGGGCCTATACTTCCATTGCAGGCAGGAGACCATAGATGGAGGATGTTGTCACAATTGCACCTAGATTTTTTTTTCTCTTCCTTGTGGAGTTGTCGGGGGTTGTGTTGCCAGGGATTCGCAAAAAGCCAGTGGAAGTTCTGCTCTTCATTTCTTTGGGGTCTACGGTGGACATGGAGGTGCTCAGGTTAACTTCCCTTTTGAAGCAAGTCAGGGTTATTAAGTGAATTCCAAATTTGGTAAATGACAAGTTTTTCAAGCCTGCCATACTCTCATTTCAGTCTCTGTAGATTTGTCTTTATTGCTTTTTGAGAGATAAACATGATGAAAAATAATGTTGCAGGCTTCCAACTTCTGTAGAGACCGCCTCCATCAGACACTAATCGAAGAGCTACATATGATAGCAAATGGCAAGAGGGACCTATCACTGATGACAACAATCAAAGTTGGAAAAGGCACTGGGAAAAGGCTTTGGTTGGTTTCTGTAAGAAGGTGGATGTTGAGGTTGGACAAGAACCCAATAGCAGAGATGAGTGCGGGGATGAAGAACACATGGAGTGTTGCTCAGAGCCCGCGGCCCCTGAAACTGTAGGAACTACTGCTGTTGTTGCTATTGTGGGTTCCTGTCAAGTTATTTTTGCCAACTGTGGAGACTCAAGAGCAGTTCTATGTCGTGCAGGAAGGGCCATGCCACTTTCAAATGATCACAAAGTATGCCTTGTTTTCTTGGAGCAATGCCCTTGTTTCACACTATTGTTACCCTCTGTGTACAACTTTTGCTTGCAAGCAAGATATAATTATGTCCAATGACTTGGAGATCTGACTAAATATCTTATGTTGTAGCCTAATAGAGATGATGAGATAGCAAGGATTGAGGCAGCAGGGGGCAGGGTTATATGGTGGAACAAATTTAGTTTCATGCTCGGTGGTATTTCAATTTCAGAATTATGGAATCAAACGTAGAAAATGCATCTTTTCACTATGAATTCCAGGTAAATCAAACGGTTACAACCATATTCCAAAAATCATTTTCCAGATTTAAAATTTCTTTAATTGTCAAATACTGGAATTTGAGAATTCCAGAATTATTTAATTCCACCAAACAAATGAACACTAAAGGTAAAATTCACTGACAACCATTTTGATCCAATTCGATGAACGGTTGATATTCAAACCTTTGACACATTTCAACATTCAAGAAAGAAACAAACGATGTCGACAACAAGAGGGGGTTTTAAAACTCACTTATCCACAAAGTTTGCACATAAGGTAAATGTGTCGATAAAAAGGAATAAGTTCAAAGTCTTTAAAGAAAATGTATATATCGATGAATCGAGAGGTTTGCAAAATTGATATAACCGTTGACTTGGTGGTCAACACCTCCTTGGAGATTTGTGACATGGCTTAACTGCCTCCCGTGGGTCAGGTTAAATTTGGCATTTGTATCAGGCATTGATAGTTTGAGCTTTTGGTGCAATGAAAAATGATTCCAACAATTGCTATTAAAGCCTTGGGTCATGGGTTCGACTCTACCTTTAGTAGGTGCTGAAGGCTCAATCGGTGTTGAGGGGGATATTGTTGACTTGGTGGTCAGCACCTCCTTGGAGATCTGTGACATGACTTAACTGCCTCCCGTGGGTCAGGTTAAATCTGGCGTTTGTATCGGGCAACGACAAATGATTCCAACAATAACCCATGCCTAGTTTAGTAAAAAGGGGTACTTTACTCGCAATAGATTGAGTTGAAGTTTAAACAAAGTTAACATTATTGGTCGTTGGATGAGTTCTCAAAACTCATGGAAACATCAAAAAAGTTCAAAAGAGAAGCTAGAGTGCTAATAAGGAAGGATTTCAAAAACTTTAAAAAGGAAGAATCATCTAAAGGCGGAGGAGAAGAGATCCTTGAACTCTTGACAGAGTTTTTAAAAGTATCAAATTGTCCATAAAGAAAAAAAAAGCATGAAGTTTCAAAAGGAAAGGGAAGCAATAAATGAGGAAGTTTTGGGAACCTATCAAAATGCCAACAAACTTTAAGAAAATATATTGAGGACTGACAAAGATTTAAGGGAAAGAAACATGAGAGCTAAGTCATCGACATAATTGGTACTTGGCAAAACTGAAAGAATTGTTGACAAGAGAAAGAAAAAGAAAGGCCCAGGAGTTAGAGCATGCAATTAACATTGAAGAGCAGTGAAATCACAAGTTCGTGAACTCTATATAGCTCTCGACGAGGTTGATAAAAGGGCCCAAACCACTGATGCTATTAATGTTTGGTATGAAAGAGTACAAACAATTAATGAACTACTTTATTTACGAAGTAAGACATTTTTACAATATTTCAACAAGTGGCATTTGGGAAGGAGAATTCACAAAATAATGTCAAATATCAACGCCTGTCTGAACTACAATGTTGTGGCAAGTCTTCATGCCAAGATAGACCAGATCAGAGTTGGGAAAACAATATGGGATACTAGGTTGAATTCTATAGCTATCCCTAGACGTGCATAATTATCTCTAGTGCTAAAGACTTACAAGGATTTCAAGGACCGACTTGCAACATCTCAACCACCTCCAATCTCTTAAGAAAATGTGGCTCCACCTTAGTCTTAGTGATTTTCTTTAAAATATTTTTAAATTGTCCCTATGTTTAAAAAGGGATGTTGTATGTTTTAAATAACTCTTTTTAAAAATTGATTCTTTAAAAAGAATCAATTACATTAGTTCGGTAATTACACTTTGGGATTTTTTTTTTATTAAGGTAAATACAGGTTTTGAAGGGGCCCCAAAACCTTGTACAAGGTCACAATTTTTTTTCAAAAAAACACTCAAAAATAAGACCACAGCAAGGGTTTTACAACAGGCTCCCTCAACCTAGACAAAAAGAGGTTCTAGAAAAGGAAAACTAGCACCTCAACCAGAAAAAACGCTGCTAGAAGAATAACACAATTAAGTCCTGCAGCCCTTTAGCTTCCAGCAGACAACAAAAATTAGCTGCCAACAAAGGAAAGCCCAATATTATTTCTTCCCCTTCTGGGAACGAAGAGACATGTCAAACGAGGGCAGATGTTTTGATTTTTTTCCCTTTAACAGAAGTCCACCCATCATCCACTCTCTTGGCCATTTCCTGCCTAGAAATCGAATAAAAAATCAGGACACCCAAAAACTGAGAGTCAAGAGATTGTCCTAAGATAGGACCAGGAGAATCCAAGGAGGCATCATCGGGAGATGACTCAGTAGCGACCATTCCAGAAGTAACCAACGAAGCATTACCAGTAAGAGGAGAAGAAGCCTCACTACCAGCAGAGCCCCGAACAACTGATTCAGTACAAGGAGACATCCTAGGGAGGGGATCAACTCCCGGGGAAGAGCCAACAATAGTCCCAAGAGACACATTGGTCTCAGCATTCTCCTGAGAGGAAGAAACAACCTGAGAAAAACTTCTGATAGACGAATCCTTCACAACAGAATAATGTTGGGAGGAGGCCCCCTTCAACCAAGAAGCAAGTTTTTTAACCTTTTCCAATCCACACTGGTCCACTAAGTGACCAATTTTAAAACATCTCCTGCATCTGAAGGGGAGACCTTCATAATCCAAAGATTGGATCCACGAACCTTTAGAATGCTTCAGCATTATCTTTTCTGGAAAACCTTTGGAAGTATCCAAGTCAACCAAAATTCTAGCATAAGTTGAGTAAAGAATATCGTCTGATTCCTCATCAACCATCAGGAAATCCCCAAGAGCCTCACCCACAGCCTCTAGAAGAGAGTTAACCCAGAAATGAAGTGGGAGGTGGGGAAGCCTCACCCAAGTAGGGACCTTTGAGAAAGACTCAGAAGAGGCATCAAAGTCAGGATGCCAAGGCTTAATCATGAGCATGCACCGAGCATCCTAGCTTAAAAAATGATCACATAGAATCAAGTTCCTATCTGCAACCATCTCAAACTTGGCAATGAAAAAATCCCTTGCCATAGGGAAAATGTGAACAGTTTTAGAAATGATTGGTTCCCAATGGCGAGAGATCCAAGCATGCAGATCAGAAAGACTCGGCTAGAGGCCCTTAAACCTGCATATAAGACCATGTTCCTCAAAAATTGAGGACACAAAATCAATGTCTTCCACAACCTCAGCATCTAGAGAGAGGATTAGAGGGTTAGAGACACGGAGAGGGGCTGCACCCCTATCTCCAGAAGCCACATACTACTTAGAAGCAACAGATTTTCGCTGAGAGGAGACCCCAGAAGCAGGAAGATCCGCTGCAAACACCGAAGGAACAATCTGGGGGCCAACATCCCCAGCCGTTGTTGAGGGAATATAAATTGTAACCCGACCCGAAGAAGGGTGGGGCGGGGCTAATGAAGCAGCGACGACAGTAATAACAACAACATCTACTACTAGGGCAACATTCACAACATCAACAACAAAGGCTCTTGCAGCAACACCAAGAGAAGCCCGAGCGCCAACTGCAAGGGCAGCTACAACGGCGACAGGAGAAGCCCGAGTGCCAACAACATGGGAAGCAACAACTGAAGCCCCAATCGTTGCAGCGGGGGAAGGCATTTTTTGGATTTTCAAGGAACAAATAGTTACACTTTGGGATGTTATAAATATGTATCATATGGATTATTGGAGGGTCAATTTTTTTTGAAAAAGATAGTACTATGTTGCCATATTTTGAGAGAGTTGTAATAATCAATAGAAGAAAACATTTGGTTGATATTCTTTGATTTACTTATTATTATTATTATTATTATTATTTAAGCATCCTAACAAGGGGGCTGACCTTTAATGACAAACTACCAACACAACTTCTAAACCACCTCAAGAATGGATAGACAACTCACCCGCAACCTGAGGAGGAGAGTGAGAGTCAACCGAGTGATTTTTTCTTCACCTACAGACAACCGTCCAGGCGATAGTTTTCATAGGGCCTCCACCACAGGGGAAGGTATTGGATCCCTCTTCAAGAGAAACGACACCAGGAACAAAGTGTTGACAATGGTGTAACTCAACATACAAGGGTTGGCGTGAACCAAGAGTAGCATCAGTCAAAGGAGGGTCCATACAACTAGAGGGACCACATGCACAACAAGAGGTGGGGTCAAATCCACTAGGTCAGAGGAGGCCATCTCAGTAGAAGCCAACACCCTATGGGGAGTCATCATCAGCCTGTGAAGAGTCATCAAAGGAAGAGTTAGATGCACAAATAGTTAATTGATCATCATTTGCATCCTTCCACCAAGTGATAACACCTCTTCGATACACGAGAATGTGTAGGCGAATGACCAGTAGAGAAGCAGGAAGCCCTCGTAATCCAGCAATTCAACCCATGACCTATCCCCTACCATGAGAACCACCTCCCCAAGAAGAGGTATGGAAATGTCAAAGTCAACCAGAATGCGAGGAAAGGTAGAGAGGTCCATCATAGTTGTAGCCTCATCCACCTTAAAAAATGCCCAATAGAATTACCAACAGTCTAAAAGCAAGAGTTTTCCCAAAAATGTAGGGGGATATTGGGGAGGCGAACCCACACAGGACGAACACTAAGCGGTTTATTACTTGTCTGTATGCAAAAGTGGAGTATTTCTTTATGAGTGTTGAATCTACTTTAAAATTCATTTGGAATTTATCTTCATTAGATTTCATGAAATCTTCATTATGATTATCTGCTATTGTTATTTGTCAATCTGTGTATTACAAATCATTGATAACATCTTTTAAAAAGGTTTAATAAAAGATACCAAAATTTATAATGAGAGAAAAAAATATTATCTTGTTGAGATATTCAAATGGTTTTGATATTTTCAATTCTTTGTATTTTCTTCGTGCTTGTTTCATGGCGACAAACAAGTATTAGTTGCCTTTTTTGATTTTGGGTCAAAAGAATACCAAAATATTCATATTTGCAAATACAAAAAAAATAGTTTAATCAATAAGTGGGAGTCGTACCACATAAAAATTTAGAGGGAAACATTTTGTTGTTTACTCAACTATTGGCAAGTTTGCATTTTTTGGGTGTACAAAGTCAAATTTTCTTGTTGGGAATCTCCTTCTAGGCGCAATCTTTCTACTTTCAATTTGATCGCCAAGTTTACAACAAGAAAAGTTGTTTTTGTCTTCGTTGTATTATTTGTTCACTCTTCCAATTTTTGAGCTCCCAATACCAAAATGTTCCCATTCTAATCTCTTGTAACACATCTAACTCTGAATGGCCCCAGATTGCCTTAGAGGCTCCACCAAGGTTTACCTTTATCCATCCTTCATTTGGTTTAACCCATTCTACTATTCTCTCAAAGGTTGGAGATGGAGCCCATGAATGCCTAATAACGGGCGCTAAGTACCCTTATTTTATTTATTTAAATTTCAAGCATTTATTTTAGTTTCTATTATTAGTCCTAGTTTTTTATTAAGGTGAAAACATGTTTTGAAGGGTCCCGAAACCCTTTACAGAAGGATAGCCAAATATATTTTATGAAATCCCATCAAAACAAAAGAGATTGGACCCAAAACAACAAAGTAGGTTTTACCAACAAGCCCCTACAACCTGAAATAAAGGCTGCAGAAAAAGCCAGCAAGTAGCCCAAAACCTCAGAGAGAACTAGAAAAAACTCCAACCTAATCACCCACTACACGACCCCAACAAGAACAACCATTAGTACTTCCCTTGTGGGAATGAAGAATCATATCAAAGGAAGTTGGAGAAGACTTTGATTTCTTTTCTTTCGCAGTGATCAAGCCTTCTTCAACCTTAGCAACAACATCTGGCCAATCCAGCGAACCCATCACTGGAAAATCACCATTCTGAGGAAGAAGACCAACATCACCGACCAAATCAAAGGCATGAACAACAAAAAAATCCAAGGAGACAATAGAAATGGGAACCAAGGGAATGACCCTACTCTCGGCTGAAGGAATAGACAACGAACCAGCCCCCAAAGCCACATCGCTTGTAGATAAATCAGTCCAAGAAGATCCAGAAGCCTCAGACAAACTAACAACCCCATCGCCAACAACCAAATGAGACTGCAAAGCAACTTCAGTAACCCCACCATCTGAAGTCAAAACAACCTGCGAAGAAACCACACTTTCCTTTGCAAGAGAACCCCTAATTTCATATTTATTCTCAACCGTATAATGTTGATTAGAAGCACCATTCATATTGGAAAAATGGAATGGTGTGTACTGAGAGGGGAGGGGTGAATCAGTACCCTTAAATTTGTTTTATCAATTTAACCTTTAGTAATCTTTACTTGCATTACCAACCATATTGCTTTTCTACATTATGCATGTAGTATCAAAACATAAATGTGATTGCATGTAAACATTCATAGAAACATTCATGAAATTCATGTACACATAACACAAGAATTGGTAACGCAAAAAACCCCTGTTAGAAGGTAAAAATTGTAGTGGGGATGAAACCCACAAAGCTTCACTATCTACAGAATGGAAGGTGCTAGTCAAGGCTACAAGTGTGATCACTTTTGATGATCTTACCCTGTTAGAGTAACATGTTAGACTTGTTAAGTATACTCAGTTAAGAGATTTTAACAACACTGTTAAGTGTGCATTTGGTTAAGAGATTTACAATAAGACTGTTATATCCACCTTCTTAAAGAATTTCTTCTATTTGATACAATTGTTAGAGAGTAGTCAAAAATACTTGTTGACCTGATGGTATGCAATCTTGAATTGCTGAATACATATCCATTAAGTTCTCAAAATAATGTATCACCTAATTGTGATTGATTAATACCTTTGTTCTGCTCGGTAGCCTTGAATCTAGTTCTTCATAACTAAATTATTCCTTTTGTGTCCTTCTGCATGAAACTCTTTGTCTGATCAATAGATGTCTTCTGCGGCTACAATCACCATGTTCTGATTGATTATACATCTATATATACAAAGGTTTAGACCTATTTAGGTTTCACACTTTACAATAAAAACTTAATGATCAAAGGTTCACAACTTGACCTTGATCTCCTAGTTTGCATGTTTACAATCAGTTAAACTGATTAAAACAATTACATATGCTTTACTTGATCCTCAAGAAACGGTTTTATAGCTAAGCATAAATCTATATTTAAAACTTAAGTGTTTTATCTGACGTGTTTCTCAGATCCAATTTTCTCAGGAATAAAATTGTCTCTCGGTAGACTGGTGCTCGGGTTTCTCTGTAAACTCGTGCTTAGTTTACTCTGTAGACTATGCTCTCAGGTTACTCTGTAAACTATCTGTCGGGTTACTCTGTGAACTTTATGTCGGTGTTCACTGATTTCGGTGATCACTGTGCTAAGATATTTTTGGTGACCATTGTACTTATCTGTTTCGGTGACCATTGCACTCGTCTGAATGCTGTCACTCGGTGATCATGTTACCGACGGCTCAAAAATTATTTCCTTGTATACTAATGAAAAACTTATGATCCTTTAGGATTATCAATCTCCCCTTTGGCATTAGTATCAAAAACTGATATGTTCAGTATATACACCACGTGTTTACCTTGTCAATGACTCCCCCTATGTGCATGCCTTGGTATAATGTATGTACATGTTTTCCTCCTTTGTGAGGTATATACATTTTCTCTTTTTTTCATTTTCCCACTTTGGTATATTCATTTCCCCCCATATAACATATATTTTCCCCCTTTTTTGAAAATAATGGCAAAGGTGTAGTACTTATAGCTTGTCAAATATGTGAGCATGGGATTTTTGAATATCTTCCATTTGCTTCTCCCATTTCTCCTTGAGGTGTTCCAAGGTCACGTGTTCCAAAGTGATTCAGGCGTGCATGTCATATATACTCTCAGTAAGTGACATTTCTGGGGTGGCAATTAATGTTTTTGCCGAAGTCATGTGTTTCAACAACAATGTGACATTTAGAAGGAACATAGCTTGAAGCTCGGTTACCTCATCTCTGATTTTTCTTTCAGCCTTTTGTATTTCTAGTTTCAACCCTTTTTATTATACAATCTTCTCATAATGCAATTGGAATGCATTTCCCTTGATTGTGAGACCTTGTGCACTATCCTTAATATCTTCATCTATCTTTGCTATCTTTTCACTATGCTCTTTGGTGAAGTGCTCTAGTGTGCATAACTTTTGAACTAAGGTAACCACTTCTGAAATAAGAGGTTCAAATGAATTCACTAGTTCATAAAATTTTACCTTGTTCTCTACCACTTCTTGGCTGATTTTCTTGGTGAGCTTATATTGGTACTTCTCTTCTGCTTGTTCTTCTATGACCTTTTCGACGTCCACATTCTGATTGGTGATTGCCTCGGTCAGAGGTGAGAGTTGATAAAGTATTGGTGCATTTTGATCAATTTGAATGTCAGGTACTATTTGCATTAGTATTTCCTTTGTTGTTTCAGTACCTTTGTATTCTTGTGCTCCTTTTTGTGTATTGCCTTTATTTTACATAGTTCACCATACTTGGTTAGGGACTCGGGATCCAGTGTCCTTGTATCACAGTCGGGTATATCTATGATTTCTTCAAGTGTGACCGAAGATTTTCTCTTCTTCTTCTTCTTCGGTATGGTGGTGGAAGGAGGGGAATGAAGAACCATAGCAATTTCCTTCTCTATTTCTTTTGATTTTTGTGATTGCATGGGAGGTGTGGTGCCTTTGTTATGATGCTCAGTGTTGATCTGTTGGTCGGTAATAGATGTCTCTACATCAACCTTTTCCCGATCTGCAACCTTTTCTACCTCTTCAATTTCCTTGGTCGGTGTATCACTTGGCTTATCCTCTCCACTTGCATCTTTCTGCTCCTCATTTGTATCTTGTTGCTTCCCATGTTCACCTTTCTCCATTGGTGTGTTTGCATCAGGCTCAGGTTTCTTTTCCTTTTCTTCAGATATGATATTGATATCTTGTATCAATAATGGCATGTGACCTGGTATAATTGCATGTTCAACATCCGTTATCTCCTTTTCCCTTTCTTGCTCAGTGGCAACACTTACATCTTCATCATTCTTTGGATCATCATCATAATCAATATTAGTTATATCTTTTATGGTGATCTCTATTGTATCCTTTAATGATTGTAATATTTGAGGTACATCATCCATGGCCTTATTCGCCTCTGTTGTTAAATCAGCTGGATTGATATCCTCGGTGTCATTGATGAAGATATGCTATGGGCTCGGTGTGGCCTCCTCTTCATAGTGAGGTGTCTCGGTAAGAACCAATACCTTCTTGGGGGCATTGAATATTTCATTCCAAGTCTCATTGCTTTCTTTGTCAAGGTCTTCTAATATGCCCTCTAGTACTTTGTATGCTCTCATCTTTGCTAAAAATTTCTTTGCATACTCCTTCATAGTTGAATCAATATCTTCAACTTTTGACTCGGGTGGCATGAGTCTAACTAGTGATCTTTCCCTTATTTGTTTCTATGTATGCAAGGTATATGTCCATCTTGTTGATATTTTGTCATTGAGCTCTTGTGGAAGCTTGTTGTTGAATTGCACGGGAACATACTTGAATGCAACCATTGCCTTAATTATAGCTTTCTCTATCTTATTCTGATCTCTGGGAGACAAGGTTAGCCATTGTCTAATCTTGTGATGTGAGATGCTGCCTGAATTGATGATTGACTCTGCAATCTCATCAATTGTCTTAGGTATCTTGGCCTTCTCAGTTTAGAGTCTCTCTCTCTCTCTCTCTCTCTCTCTCTCTCTCTCTCTCTCTCTCTCTCTCTCTCTCTCTCTCTGCTTCTACAATATCATCCTTATCTTCCTTACCTCTTATGTATTTCCTTCTATGCCTCGGTTTCTTTTTCCCGGTTTGAGGCTTTATTTTCTGATAAGTCCTCACAATACCTTTCTTTACTGGTGGTGAGTCTGCCTCTTTTGTTGTTTTTCTTATTGTTCTTGAGGCAGCTGGTACATTTGTAACCTTTGCTTTCTTGGCTGGGGGTCATCAGATTCAGTAGACTCAGAGTAGCTTGAATCTTCACCTTCATCGCCAGGTGGCTGTCCCTGGGTGACATCTTGTTGTTTCGATTCTTCATCATTTACCGACAGTTTCTTCTAAAGTGTTTTTACCATTTTTTTCTTCTTTCTGTCAATTTTCTTCACTACTAAGCCAGTCTTGATTCTAGACTTGGCTTCCTCATATGTGCCAAATCTTGCCAATGATTTGTCCACTGGTTCATTCAGTAAGGCTTCAATAGCCTCTGTAGCCTAATCAATTTTGATCTCATAGTCCAGTGGTGGCAACCATGATGTTCTCGGTAGTGTAGGTTTGATGAGAGTGGTGTCGGTGTCCACCATAAAACATATCTCATCCTTAAATTTCTCTACTAGTTGAGCAAGAATTCTCATCCTTTTCTCCATCCTAGTCTTAAATGTGGCAAAGTAGCCATCCATTAACGGTGTGAAGTTATCTCCTAATGACTTAATGAAGTCACTTATCTGTGTAGTAATGGGTCGGTTTGTGTCCCAAGTGACATTACTGATAGAAGGAAAGAAGTTCTAAAAATAGAAGAATATGCACATAAGGAGGGAACCAAACTTACATGTATTAGATCTAGAAGATCTAATTGTTCTCATATTTTCTTCTAGTTGCTTTAGTAGCAGCTCAGATATGTCCAGTTGTAGTCCCTTCACAATTTTATATGCAGTATCAACTGCTCCACATGCTATGTTGTTTATTCTGCTAGCTTGGAATATATTAAATCCAACCACATACACCGAATTTCATCTCGAGGTCGGTGATTGAATTAACTTTCAAACCTCTATCATCCCACTCGACTTTAGTGAGTTTCTCAATTTCTTCTTGTTTCAGGTGCTTTAAAACCTTAGCCTTTTCGGTTATGGGGTAACCTGTCACTGCAAGGATCACAACCCTTGTGATTGGTTTTGGTTCATCAAACCACATTTTTCTCTTATGTACTTGACTGAGTACTATGCGAATCCACTTAGTTTTGAACTCTGTCAGGAATAGTAGGGCATTGGTTAACCCTTTCACCTCAATGTGTTTGTGTTCATCTTTCAGTTGTCTGTCCTGACATAGCTTCTTGTAAGCTTCTTCAATCTCAAGATTTCCAATCTCTGCAACCTTGTAGTGGATGTATGCTTGGACGTCTTCAATCCGTAAAATCTTGGGAGGTATACTTGAGAATGCTCCTTGGTCGTCGGGTTGAGAAGCAACCTTGGGACAAAATTTTTAGTTGGGCTCTTCACAAGTAGAGTTCTTAATCTGGTTGATCATTTTGTCCTTCGCATTCTTGATCTTTGCGACTCGTGAGGTAGTTGCCATTGTCCGTGAAATATTTGGGGCTTTTTCACAAATGAACTATGAAAGATCCCCAATCTCGGTTTCCAAGAGAATTAATGTTTTGTTTCAGTTTGAATCTTTAACCAACGATTTGAAGTTCTGAATGAAATTTCTAAATTCTGATTTGTTTTTATTTATTTATTTTTATTTATTTATTTTTCTGAAATTCTTTTGGGTTTTTGGGAATATAAATGATTGCCTAAAAGATAGCAAATAGATTTCAACTAAGAAAGGACAATACATAAAAAATATACTCAATATTGTAATCTGATTAGAACATACCCGAAACAAGCCAGCAAACTGATTTTTGATTTCAAATTAAATCCATGCAGAGGTACAATGCTGCTCACAATGAGTAAATAATGCCAGCTACAGGAGGATGCTTGGCATGAGCCAAACTCTGTGAAAGATTTGATATAAAACCCCAAAATTTGCCCAACGTACTGTAGCGCGTACTGTTCACACGGTATGGAATTACTGTAGCAGAGGTACAAAATTACTGTAGCAGCCTCTTTGTTTCCAAAATCATGTAGCTACCATGTGGGAAATGAACCAGCTGATGTAGATATGAAGAACAACTCCAAACGGAATGGACTTGCTGAGGTTTGCGTCCCAACAATCCAAACTTGAGGGTTTCGTCTCAAGCCACAAATCGTCCCACCAGAGCAATTTCTCAATACAAAATTTCAAGATGTCAAAAGATATCCCAAAATGAAGTCTTCATCTCCTTATATCCCTTTCCTAGTGCAAATCGAACCCTAAATGAAATTTACACTTTGCACTTTAAAATAAAATATAATAAAATAACATT
>MU228495.1:2268117-2299991 GCA_018584345.1 Thuja plicata | reverse complement strand
AAGGCAATAGATCGGTTTTAGAGGGTTTTATGTGTTTTTTGTGTTTTCACTAACCCCATATTGCTAAAGTAATGATCTATTGAAGTGTTTGTGTCAATCTAACAGGTACCCATTATCACACTCACATAAATGACTTATGTGACTAAAGTAAATAATGAGACATGACCCCATTATAACTAATTTCTAGAATGGAGCCTAGGATATAAGGATAACTAACACGATCCTAAGTTAACACGTGAATAGGTTCCCACTAATAAGTAGATAGGAAATAATCTCATTCATACTAACACCCCCTTAAGTGCAACTAGGGAGTGAAATTATTATGCAAATGATGCAAGATCTCAATGAAAGTGCAATATGGGCCCTGACACTAAGTCATGTTAGGTGCTCGTGTATAACTAATCATGCAACTAATCTCTCATAGAGAAAAGGAGAAAACCTCATGGGACAAAATGCATCTCCAAAAAAGAGATAATGCAAATCATATACAATTGATAGAAGTGATGTCTAGAGGTCTTATAATCAATAAATCCCAATAACTACATCCATCACAATAATACAATACAAATAACCCCTTGATGAAAGGAAAGATAAAAACTATTTCTCCCAATAATAAAGTATCCTCAAAACCACTTAAGTAGCTCTAAAGCCTAAAGAGATTCCAGTGATAATTAACAAAATGTCTCTCCTTGTGAAGAAAGAGATTCAATGGTGAACACTGAAGAACCTCTGTATCCTTGGATAACTAAGAAGTCTCACAAATGAAATCTCTAAGAAATAATCTAGTGCCTCCAAAGATGTCTCATAAAAATCTAGAAGAACCTAAATCAAGGAAGAAACAATGAAATGAGGAAACTCAAGAGCATTCTCCAATGCAAAATCTACAAAGAGGAGACTTACTCCCTCAAGCATGTCTTCCTAACCTGTAGAAGAAGAATGGCAAACCAAGTCTTAAATACCTAAAATTAAAAAAACCCAAATATGTCCTCTGTTGAAGTCCTCGTATCCATGTCAATTGTCAACTCTAATGAAGCAAGTAATGAGAGAATCATAACAAGATCCACAAACCCATTAAGAGGAGTTGCATTACTCCCCACACTAGTTGGAGGAGACCAAGGAATATAAATATTATCATTAATGAAGTGGTCAAAGGTATAGATCTCAGACTAATGATCAACCCTACATACTGCAATGATCTCACCTTTGTCACAATGAATGAATAGTAAATCAAATGTCAACTTAATTGTGTTGCATGCATATGTAACTTGATCAACTGAATGTAGATTATGTGCAATCTAAGGAATGCAAAGAACATTAGCCACTAACCATGTACCCAAACCAACATCACCTATTGCGACAACATGAACAAACTGATTGTTTGCAACCAAGAGTCTATCATAATGGGGTGCTTTAAGAGATCTTAAAATAACATGATCAAGTGAACGAGCAATATGTTCTAAAGTGTCTGGATCAATAATCCAACCAATGTCCCTATTTTCATCAGTGGTAATCAATGCACGACCCTTTCCTTTCCAACTAGGTGAAATGGTGAAAGTTGATTCCCTTTACAAATGACACACTTAGAGTCTCTCCTTAGAATGAACCTTGTTAGAAGAGGTCTTGGAAGTCCACTATATTATGTCTTAGGTTTGTTCTTTATTCTTCCCCCTTCCTTTAGGTTGTTAAGCAGTCAATATGAGACATGTGTGACATTATTTTGACAAAGTTTTGATTGTTCCCTGTCATTCCCTAATCAACCTCTCACAAAATTTATGAAATTAAGGCATGAAAATGAAACACCTTATCCATCCATAGTGGCATAAAAGAAAGGAGAGAAATATGAAAAGACACCATTCAATTTTGACGAAATATAGAATATGCATTCCTTGTCAATTTTCTCTTTCCCACAATCGACTAATTAAGATCTCAAAGATTTGAGATCAACCAAATAATCCTCAATAGTAGGAAATGGATCAATACAAAAATATGCTAGCTTGTCGTTTCGAAACTTATCACTAACTCAACCAAAGAGATCCTTATATTTATCACATACCTCTCTAGGTGTAGTGCTCATGTGAAAATGTCTCATACTCTGGTAAATCCTTGGTATGTGCATCTGTTCCTATGTGACCTTGCATTTGTTCGTCATTCAAGGTAGACAATAATCGCTTTGATCAAAGCAATCTCCACATCCTCAGTTTTCATGTGCAAAAATCATGTGAAGTGAGAACCTAAAAACCTAATGCAACCATTAGAGCCACAACACACAAATCAAGAAAAATAGAAAAATATTTGATAGAAACTTATTTGAAACCTCCAAGTTTTAATAAGAAAACAAAAATTAAGCCCCTCAACAAATAGTACCTCTGCAAGCATCAAGATGTCCAAGTAATCAAGAAAATGCCACAAATTGCAAAAACTCAATAGATGATACCTAGGATTGAATCTGAGAAAAGTGCATGAATTGAATGATATAATTTCTTCAATGTTGCAAGAATTGTGAAAATCAAAGGTTGTGGCAAAAATTAATGAGCCCAGGAGTCCAAAATGGAGCACCCCCTTCAAGTTGAGATAAATGTCATCAAACAACAAAATTTGATAAGATAACTCACACCATAGCAGAGTTCACAAGATCGACTTTCCAATAATATCTTGTTTAATTTTTTTGGCTCCATATGCCCAAGTTTTGCTTTGTAAAATAAATACCTATTGGTATTGGGTTTGACTCCAAGGCTCAGACTTACTCGATGCATGTGGTTGACAAGCAACTATATGGATCCCTAAGGGATTAGTCTCACCATAGCTCGCCTCTTCCTAGCCCCAACTTGGGAGTAAGACCAAGGTAAGACAGGCATTGGGTAGGGTCACAGGATACCCTTGGCACAAAAAACACTATTGGTGGCTATAGAAAAATACAAGGGGTCAAAAATCTCCCTAGCACTAGCTCTTGGTTGCTCATGTGGCTGTAGTCAGGTGCAAAAAATAAATTTAAATGCGAGCTTGTCGGGGCTATCGCAGTCAAGGGCCCTATGGGGGGTTGGGTGTGATAGAGCATTAGATTGGGCGGAGCAGGGTGAAAACTCCTATGTGCCACCCACGATGCAACTCCAACGTCACTGTTCGACGAGGTTGGTGCCCAGTGGTGAAAGTAACACTAATGGGTAATGAACAATGGTCAATGTTTGGGGGAAGTGGCTGACGAGTAGTGGTTTTGGCATAAAACAGGGTGGGCCTATGTGATGTGACCCCACATATGCAATATAAAAATTAAATTTCCTAATTAATGACATGCACTAAAACTCTATAATAGAAAGAACCACATCCAAAGGTGTTTTAGTGGCCTTGTCTTATGGAACACCTTGGATCCAATCTTCTTAAGACTTTTGAGAAGAGAGGCCATTGCCATTCACCATCATACCTTCAACTTTGGTAGTAACTACATAGTTATAGAAGGTTGAGGTGATTTAAATGGGTAGAAAACACTTGCAAACATTGTCATTGAGGAGACAAACTAATACTAGAAAAGTCAAGATCTAAACCATAGCCTAAGTGCATGCATCACTGTTTGACAATCTTGCTTCAAAAAATAACAATCATCAAGGAGACACAACTAACACTAGCAAAGTCAAGATCAAAACCATAGCCTAAGTGCTTGCATCACAATTTGACAATTATAGTTTGTCTCCATTAGGTGAAACCCTTCCAACTTATCAATTAACTTATCTTTTGACTTGGTTTTTATAAGATAAAATTAGAAAAAAAATGATTCCAAATTAATTTTCAAGTAATCCAACAAACATAGATAAATACAACACCTTAGATGCGAGTAAAAAATAATTGTAGCCAAGCTACCAAGCACCAATCATCATAATCACAACCAAATTACAAAAAATGAGAGTACTTTAGGATCTAGCTTAAACAATGTCATATCCAACCCTATTATATATCTCACATCCTCAATTGTAGTATGGCATAGAAAGAAAAATTTGGGAAGGCCTTTCTTACACATTTCCACTATTCTCTATGAAAAATTAGCTTCCCAATCCTTAGATCTAGGAGAAGTTGCATGAGATTCCCCTACAAAGGTTATTCATGGACGTAAGAAGTATAGAAGAATGACGAGTTGGGGTGGCACAATGTCCAACAAATACTTGAGGAAAAAGTTAAAAAGGAAATAAATTCAAAGAAACATCAAACTAAGCAATCAAAATAGATGGTGGATGGGACTCACCAGTACGAGTTGTAGTAAAAGAAGCAAGACTCACCAGTCATATTGATTGCCTAAAAAATCAAAACTAGAAGAGGAAAAGTAACATTAAGAGGACTTGTCATCCTACAAGGAACCATCAACCAAAGAATGAAAATCATAAATAGTCCAATGATCACAAACATTTGTCTACCACATTCTTGTGCCCTTGCACTGAGAGAGTGGCAATCAAAAGCTAATTGGTTTATAGCAAAGAATTATCTATATCTAAACTGGTCACCCTTCTAGTCAAGCAATAAGTCCAAGGCCAATGCCCCAATATCAAAACAACAATCTTTTGATATTAGCAGTACGTCTAACTAGCAGTGAGACTAGGAAAATCAACTAAATATATGGTTTTGATTGAAGCAAAGAACCAACAAGAAACAAAAGTTTCGACCCTATTCCAAAGACCTTTCTTTGACAATACAAGAAATAATATGAGATGAGGTAGAAGGATCTTTCCTCCTACAAACTATGATCCAAGCAATACTATCATCCAAGATCACGCTATAAGGGGAAACACAAGGTGACACCAATAAGAAAGGGTAAACAAAAGGATGACTTGGCTAAAGGTAGTTATTGACTACATAAGAAAACTGGAGGTAAGAGGAAGCAACCAACACAAGAGTTGAATAGGTACTAGGAGGAACCTCAACATGGACTTTAGAGCATGACATAGCCACCCAAAAGCAAGACACTCGTCAGATTCCTAGGGGGGGCCATCCTCTGAATCTAGATCCTGGATAGTCAAGTGATCATCATTATCATTCTTCCGTGAAGCAGCAATATCATTTCGACATGATAGAGCAATCCAAATCCAAGTTACTAGTAGTGAAGCAACATCTAAAAGAGAGGTCTTCATAACCCAATAGTTGCGTCCAAGGCCTATCCCCAACCAACCAAACTAGATCCATGTGAAGACACTTTGAGATATCAATATCTGCCAAAATGTGATTTAAGGTAGAATGCCCCATATGAGAAGTGGATTCATCAACCATGAAGAAATGACTACCTTGTCAATACTCGTAATAGGAATCCTCCCAAATCTTAGGGGAATATTAAAAAGCCTATCCTACACTAAACACACATTGAGTGGTTCAATAAGAGGTTTAAAGGAAGAAGATTAGAGTTTGACCAAGAGAGAGAGTGCCCTCCTCAAACCCAAAGCTGATCCAACACAACGCTTTTGTCCTCTAATGAGGGGGGAAAAAGCAATGCAAAAACCTCACACAAGAGAGAGAGAGCTCTCCTCAAGCCCAAAGTTACCCTGACACCAAGCTTTTTTCATCTAACAAGGAAAAAGAAGCAATGAAAAAACCTTTTGCACTAGGGAAAAACTCTATCTCACCAACCATGAAGGGCTTCCAAGAATCCCAAACCCAACTGTACAAATTGAGTAGAGAGGGCCATAGGTTGAAAAAACAACACATTAGACCTCAAAGCTAGTAGTCAACCACATTGGCATTACAAGCCATCACCAAGGATGGTTGAAAGAAAGAGGGCAAAGGTTACACTAGTGACAGTTTAGTCTAATCCTTTTGCACCTAATTGCGTTGAACTTAATTCTAATAGCTTGATTGATCATACTCATTGCATTCTAAATCACTATGTAAACTTATATTTGGAAGAATGAGTTTCTTATCAACAATCAAATTTAATACCACTTGAATATATTAGGCATTTATTAAAAATAATAGTGTTTTCACAACCCATATCGCCCATTTAAAAAATAAATAAAAACTTTACGTGGATTGCTTATCTATTGTGACCTTTAATCAATAAGAAACAATATTTTGTTATCAACTAAACTGTCCGTCTTTAAAACCAACAGTCAATGGTATAACCAAAGATCCTTCAAGAGAGCTAACGGGGAAAGCATACACTACAACATGAAAAGTTAAGTTCAGGATATATTCGCAAAATTTCATTTTTACATGATGTCCATGACAACATGAAAAGTTAAGTTCAGGATATGTCCGCAAATTTTCATTTTTACATGATGTCCATGTACGGCGATTTTGTCAAGTTGTATGTACTATAAATATTCCATTGGTCTATAGAACTTATGCTGTAAAAGATCTGGTGGCAACCTCTAGTCTATTAGGTTAGGTTTTCGTTCATGCCTTGCCATGTGCCAAGATTGGTATTTAATAATTTTCTATTTAACGGTTGTCCTACAATATTATAGTTAATTTTCATGATACGAAAACCCAAGGTACATCCTAGGTTAGCCTATAATTTGGCTTCCTCTGTGCCATGCATGGATTAGATGCTTAGCTACCATTTGTGTTGTGAAAAATGACGCATTCTGGTATATGATGGTTCTTTGTGAAAAAGAGCATTTCGACATTTTTCCCTTTCACTAGAATAGGATCAGAGGGCATCCCTCCATCCTAAAAATTGCCTATCAACACTTTGATATTATTGTTACCTCCAATCTATGTTTAATATCATTAATCTACTCCAGGAAGAAAACTGACCTGAACAAAAATTTCCAATCAACCAGACCGTTCAGGCTTTTGAGGTAATTAATCAACATTTTGTTCATTTTGTTCTGGCTCTTGATTAGATGTAAAATAACGCTCTCACTTCTGATCGAATAGGAAGGAGTGCTGTTCTTTATTTTGTGATGCCTATTATTATGTCAAATATATCCAGCAGTATTCTATTATAAAAGATCCAAAAGAAACACTAATACAGTTTAAAACATACAGAACACTAAATTTTTCTGGCCAAAATGCAAAAATTACTTTTGACTATTAAATTAATACACCAGAGGTTCCCTGTCTCTGCGCTTCACTTTCATGGGGAACATAACTATGTATGCTTGGTTAATAACAAATAAATAAAATATTTTTTTCCATATAAAACTGAATCAAGCATTGCCATCGTATAACAAGAACATATATTGGAGCACATTGAACCTAACAGATACGGTAGAATTTACCTTCTGCTCTCAACGTTTCTTAAACTATCTACTGCCATTGGAAGAGAATGTAAATTATAGAAACGACTCATATTTGAAATAGATATACTGTTACAAGTTACTGCAACTATCATTTTTGTTTGAGGAGCATCACTGAAATGCTCCTCATGTATGCTGCCAAAGTCCACAAACCAATACAAGCAGCAACATAAAGCATAGCAACTCCACATGCAGCTAAATAGCCAGCTCCAGTGTAACTATACCACAAAGACAACACTATAAATTAAAATTTGCACTCGTCAATATTAAAGGTCGGATGACATTAAAATGACATTAGAATATGAAATGGAATGGCATCTTGTCAAATTTCTTGAAAATGTTATTTATCATTAATGATTGGCTGAATCAAGAATGCCTACCTACTATCTCTAGTAACCATGAGAAATGTCAAGGCTACCATTTGTAGAGTAGTCTTTAGCTTTCCCAAGTTGTGCACAGCAACAACCTATAGCATTGTAACAGTCAAATTAACTAATTTCATAATCATAGTATCACAAGAGAAGAAGCTGAAAATCGCCCGTCGAGATCAATTTCAAAGAAGAGGCAGCAGTACCTCATGCAAATCTCCACCTTGATAAGCAGCCCACTCTCTCACTGCTGAAATTGTTATCTGAAAGTAAGTGAAACAACTGAAAGATCATCAAAGCACTCAAAATATGAACTAAGCAGAACAATTTAGAAAAAATAAAAAGCAAAAGTTGTCAAAGCAGAGTCGAGGGACCATAATAATGACACTTATGAGCCTAGGTCCTCCTAAAGTACATTTTTTATTTAAACGATGACACTATGCAATTCCAAAGAAATTCTGGTAAATACCGTGTTCTACTGATCCTCTTCTTGCAGTGATGACATCCAATCATTCATTGAGATTTTGTATATAAATATTCTTTAATGGTATAAAAAATCAAGGGTTTGTATTACAATATAAATGGTACATATTTAAAATATGACTATTGCATACTGTAATAGATATGCATCAGACTGCTATGATGTTTAAAACCTTCGATTTGGTGCAGTTTATTATGCCACAAAATACTTCATCTGTAGTTTGTTTTCTAAGTGTTGTACCTGTGCAAAAAAAAGTGTATTTTGTCAAATTTCAAACCTAAACCTTGTCTTTTTTGTCAAACATGAGTCATATTTCGATCTTCAACCTGTTTGTCAATGAAAAGATCTGAAGTATGTCCATCAGAACAGAAAAAGTGTAAACAAATGAAGATGCTATTTGACAGCTGAAACCATGCCAATAAGAATTAGAGAGAGAATTTTCAGTTTGAAGGCTACGTGTCAAGTGGAGTGGAAGACGTGTCATTATGAAGTGAATACATAATTTTCAAGGCAAAAGTTGCTGCCACACTTAAGTGTGCATGCCAGGCAAGATAGGAAGCATAGTTTCAAGTTAAAAATTTGCACCAGCATGCAAAAATGTGTGCTATACAATGTAATGACAAACTATTGAAAACTTGATATTTGCAAGGTAATACCTGGGCATGCACCCAGTAACAATGATGAACAATTTTGAAAAAGAAAAAGAAAAAGAAAAGTGTGTCTTGCTATGAACAAGTGTATGCCTCTAAATGGTTAACAGGTTTTCAATAACTAAAAACATGTGAGGTTATCTGGCGCACCCTAATGCACAGAAACATTTTTTAAACCAAAAATCGTATAAACAATCATGAGTCAGTAGGAACATGGGAACAAATTCTCATGAAACAAAAAATATGCCACCATACAAGGGGGTTTGCCTTCGAATGGGCATTCAGATTTTCAAAGGTAAGAACAAGAACAAAGACCACCATGCACTATTGGCAAGGACTGTCAAGGGTCAACTGGGAATGTGTAAAACTCATGCCAGGGTTTAAATAGTTGTGCCCCATTATGAGAGTTGACTTTGTTAAGTTAAAGGCTGCAACTGCTATAGATAGACATGCTCTACCATGAGATGATATGAATAATGAAAGTAATGTTCAGAAAAACGTGTGATTGCCTATTAATAAAGGTGCAATCAGTACAAAGGCGGAGCGATTTTTAATAGCAGATCAGAGGGTGAAAACAGATTATACATACCATAGTTACTAGGAGATAGGGAATGGAACTGGGACTGCTATGGGAGATGGGAATGGGTACCAGTATGCCTTCTGAATAAAAGTTGGAAGTCGGTACTTGAAGATGGCAAAAATTTAAAATAAAATATTAAATATAGGAAGAGCAAAAAAACATACACTAGATATGCATATTAAAAGAATGTAAAATACTTAAACCCTGAACCTTTTTTCAAGTAATGGAATCCATGTCAGTGAAAGTAATGATTTATAAAATCAATATTGGCTAATCATCAGTATGGTATAAAAAAACAAGTTTAAACATAAATCTTTTGGAGAAGGTCGACAGAGACAGGGAGAGAAATGCCATTATTTTTATTAAAATCATGGTATTGGGGTCCTTAGAGATGCCTATATTTTCTATACATGAAAAACCCAAGAAAACACAGTTATACAAACTAGAACATACATATTGCTCAGTACATGGTTTAAGATTATTTTTTATTTAAAAGGAGCTTCCCCTTCTAATTCAAAAAGCAGTTCCACTGCACCTGTTTTGTTTTGTATCGAACTGAAAGGTGCAAATTATAACTTTACATGAAGCTTTCCTAGTGCGAAATAATTTATATATCATATTTTGTAGGATTTTTCATTACACAAGAATTTTGGAGTATTTTTTATACTCAAGTGTCACCACAATGAATATTTTTTATTGTAGTCATTTCTCTATGACATTTTAAATCAAATCATCACCATGATGCAAATTTTTATGATATTCATTTCTGTGTGACCTTTAAACATGATCAAGTCCCTAACCAGTACACATAATTTCCTCCACCAGCCAAGGTCATCCTTGATTATTTACTCTCAGAAAATAATTTGAATGTCATCACCATCAACGGCACTGGCACCAGCCCCATATTAGTACTGATAACCCCACATCTCAAAGTAACTATGCTTTTGAATCAAGTCATCAACGTGATGAAAAACTTCCTGTGGTAGTGATTGTGCATGGATCTTGACCTATACTGTCTTGGGCCTGATATCAACTACTCCATATAGTTGTGGTGCTGTCAGACCTTCATATAATTGAGCTAAATAGTATATCGTTTCCAATTTTGATCTTCAAATAGCTGATCAAACACATCTTGACATCATCAACACTGTGAGACAGTTAAAATGTCCTCTAGGGCAATTCATATAGTTCATGTTTGATTCACCCCTGAATCAGAAGTTTAAGGTTTGCTTAGCGTGTGAACTAAGAAGCCTTGAGTATTTTTGACCCAATTTTTTGACATAATAAGTGATTGATTTCCCTTATGAATGAGTGATGATACTATACCAAACTTGCACATAAGGTGCACAATGTTCTTCACCATGCATACAGAAAACTGTTTTAAACTGGGAAAAAAACTTGGCTTTGTTAGGCAAAGGGTTTTAAATCTTATTTCTCCAAACAAAAGACTTGAAGACTTCAAATTTCTCCACCAGATGATGTGACACTTGATGTGCTTTGACTGATCATCCTTGATAAGCCCATCAAACTTGGTGGAACATGTGTGCTAAACTTTAGGTCCTCAGTGAATTGATAATCATTAACCCTGTTAAGAGTCTTCTAAGAAGAGCTTCTTTGCCCTCGGTTGACTTTCTTGAACAAAGGAAGGACAATTAAAATAGATATTCCCTTGCCCTAAACCTGTGAAATAACCTATGCTTCAATTCTGAGAAGTCTGAATTGCTGAGCCCTCTGGCAAGACACACCTTCAACTTGACAGTAATTAATCCCCATTTGTAATGATGAACATTTACTGAGTTCTGAAAACACTTGGTGCTGAGGATTCTTGAAAATGAGAAATCTCTCCTCCCTAAGAAGACGATATCTAGAATGTCAGCCTTGCACACTAAAACATGGAAAGTGACTTTAATTTCTGGAGAGTCAGAAGTGTAAGAATCTAAGAAAAGCTTTGGACTGAACCTATAACCATACCAGAATCCAAAAGCATCAGCAATAAACCTTTTTATATATCAATCTAGGGCTAAGATCCAAAATGCCCTCAACATGCTATTACAGATAACATTAAAAAAGAAATGATTATGCAAGAACAAAAATACTAACCATGCCAATACCCCTTTTCTGTCTTTAGGACTTGCAATAAATTCTATGTAATGTTCAGTAAGAACCAATTATGCTAAATTCAATAGGAAATTCTCCTGAGATATAAAAAATTTGAGAGCTTGAAGAACCGCAGCAGTGAACTGTTGAGGTAATGGCTATCCACATCAGCATATCTTGCACAAAGACTTGAATATGAAGTTTCTGGATGAGAATCAAGTGTGTAAAATGGTTTCCCGCTTCAAAGGGATAGGAAAAGTTGAAATTGAAGCCAGCGGGAAGCGGTCACCAGCATAAAAACACAAAAAGAACAAATTTGGAAAAAATGCTGACTTAACTGATTGTACCCCAAAAAAATTAAAATCCTAAAACTCAGATAAAAATAAGCAAAGATCCATCATAAAATGGAAATGATATACATCAACACATATCATAAAGAATCAAGGCGTCAATTCTTATTTCTTAGATACCTCTCCATGTATTTCAGGTCCATATTAAAATACTTGTGCTGGTATTATTTTCATATCACTGTCAGTCTATCCATTGAAGTTTTGTCTGGTCATGTTTTAGTAACTGATAGGTACATAGCAAGGTTAATACACATTTCATTGACAATGAGTACACTACTGAAGTGTCCCATGAACGATCATCATTCTTTTGATTTGTTTGAAAGTCTAAACTATTGTGTTAACTGTTAAAAGCTCGTGCACTGATGGCAACTGATAGTTCAAGTCTAGTAATTGTTGCAAGCTATAAATACAGATTGGTGCCTCATTGTGTGAGAGTTAAAATAGACAACTTGTTTTGTCCAAGCTCTGCATTTGTTTGCATATGGGAATCTAGAAGTTTTTGTTTTGATATGTATTTGGGGGATTTATACGAACTTTTCAAAATTACTAAATTTTTTAGAACTGGAAACAGATTTTGGCAGAACCTTACAAAGAAAAAATAAATATTAAAAAGAGCACACAGTGTGATGACTCTTTAATAATTTAATAACACTCCAGATGGCAAAAGTGATAAATATACACATATTTGACTGCTGGCAGTTCTACCCTTCACATTAAATAGTAGTTGGGGTGACCCCAATAGCATCACTGACCACCCCAAAGTTTATCTATGTTCATGGGAGTATTATAGAATACATACTAAGCCTTTAGAGTACTTATCTACTTTCCAAGTTCAATGCAACATGATGATGTTAGAGAACAATAAATTGTTCAAACAGCAAATCTTAAAAGAAGATTAGGAAAAACTCCAATATCTAAAAACAGAAGATGAGGAATTTACCTCCCGACCAATTATGGCAACTGCAGGCACAGACAGTATCCATGGCGCATGCCCAAACCAAGCAAAATCTGGAGGTATGGTACACAATAGCACTAAAGCAGTCGCAACCATAAGCTGCATAGTGGCATACAAATCTAACTAGATCAGAATATCTTTAACTATTAAATAGAAAACAAACATATAAAGAACAAAAATCGGGCAAACACACTCATGCATATCCTATAAAACACATATACATCCATTCTAAAAAAGAGGTGTCCTCGTCAACATAAAATTCCTTGTTCCAATTTTGATATATAAAAAAAGGAGCATTTGTCGATCTATTTCTTCAATTTATCATCTATCTTCTTTCTATCCCTGCACCAAATGGCACTACATTTTTGGTTAGTGTATCCATACAACACTTTTTTGTACAGTGTTTCTGATATATTGTGATAATTCAACACGGCCAATAAAATAATTAACCTCTTCCATACTGAAAGAATCTTGCATACTAATCACCACTTTGATTTTGACACCCTCTATTTTAATCCTTCATTGCACACCACATAACTAATAAGTTTCTATTAGACTTTGTGATATCACACAAAATTGGATTCCAAAGCATTATTTTTTACCAGTTCCGTATACAGGTAATCTTTTGTTCTTTGCTTGAATTTGTGCCAAAATACTAGGATGTCCAGTTCGCCCCTAAGGGCGCCCGGACCAGCCACAGTACAAACTGGTCCGTGGTTCTGGTCCGGTTTGCCTTTGGGTCCGGCCCACAGGGGGGTGGTTCGAACCAGACCACGCCCAGTTCGGACCCAGGCGGATCAGCTGGAAAACGTCGAACCACCAGCGAACTTGGTCCTGCAGACGGTCAAAGTCAGCGGCCAAGTTGGTTTATTTTTGCAAATTTAATTATTTTTTGACATCCACTGTTAGGGTTAGAATATGTCAGCGAATAGAAAAATAACTCCCGGTGCCCCTTGACCCCATTGTGGGGCACTGTCTCCAGACCCCTGTTGAAAAATCTAGGGGGAAACTGCGCCGATAAAAGTGAGGAAAAATTAACCTCCAAATCTGATTGGGCTCCATATAACATCCACAACCCTAAAAGTGGATTCTAAAGGCTTATGTTGGTTTCCACTTCTCAGCTTGCACTTGATGAATTTGAAGATTTTGACACCAATATTATTATTGGTGCAGCTAATCCCATTGGCCTTAGCTCTGTTTGTGAGTCAACTAATGCCAATGTAGAACAAGAAGAAGAAGAAGATGATGATGAAGAAGAATATTAATAAATTTTTAATCCATTAGTTCAACTTGAAACAATGGTTACTTGAACTTGATTTTATGATTTATCACTTGACATTTTAATGTTTTGAATCTTTGATGTTGAACTTGAGTATATGTCAATATGATGCCATAATGGTATGATCATGATTCATGATGCTATGATTACAAGTTTATGGTGTTTAAAAGTTTTTATGATACTATGTAACATTCTAATCTTAACTCATGCTTCTAGGCTTCATATATATATATATATATATATATATATATATGTTTTTGTACTAACAAACCCAAACGAACCCAAACCCCTTTTCAAAATTTTGCCGTACCGGCAAACCGGTTCTTCGAACCCGAACTTGAACCAGCATCCTAGCCAAAATATACATCTTTAAGTTTCCCTCTGATTTGGTCAAATTCACAAATTTATCTGGACATTAGCAGATCTTGTCATCATGATCTCATCCTCTAGAGTCTAGAGAGCCTCTTGGAGAATGATCATATTTCTTGCTTGCAATTATCACACTGCTACTGAACTTCCATCAAATTCATTTTTATTTAATGAATTATCTGCAGTGTTGACCATCCACAATTTTGCATTTGATTACAAATCCTACAGTTTTGGCTAATTCTTATCTCATGCTAGCGCTGATCTAAGTTGCCAGTTCGGGTACAGGTTCGGGGTTCAGATATGTTGCTACAGCATACATATAATATATAAATATATTAAAAATAAAAAATAATACAATTTTATAAATAATGAACATTGGATAATGCAGAATGCAGTTAATAAGTGCAGAAGGTGGCAGCAATGGTGTTGTTTTTTGGTAACAATGAGAAAATCAATGTTTTCCTAGTTTGTTGGTGAAGAAGGGTAGACAGATGGCTTCTTCTATAGGTGAAAAGATTAGGAAGGCATGGAAAGGAGAAGGTATTAAAGGAAGGAACTGGTTGCAGTGAAAAAGGAGAAGCATAGAAAGCAGAGAGTAACAGGGGAGATAATGATGTTGATTTTAAGGCACTAATGGAAAGAGAGATTAAGAACCTTGAGCTTCAACATTGGACTGTTAGGAATTGGGAGATTGTAAAAGATCTGGGTGGTGCAACACAAACACTGAGTTGTGTTTCAATGCTCTCTACAGCAGCTGGATCTTATCTTTTGCATGACAATATATGATAATGTAAGGTGCAGCTTATAAGATTGAAAAATGGTGCTGATGCCATTGTTTTTGGTAATGACAAGATTAGTTGATGTTTTCCTTGTTTGTTGGTGAGGAAAGGTGGACAAATGGCATCTATTGTGGGTGACAAGCTTAGGAAGGCACAGAAAATGGAAGGTATTTAGGGGGAGAAACTGGTTGTGGTGAAGGAGGAGCACCAGAGAAAGCGGAAAATAACAGGCAAGGAAATGATTGTTGATCTTATGGCATTTGTGGAAAGTGTGATAAAGAATCTTGTGCTTCGCCATTGGATTGTTGGGATTTGGGTGCTTGCAAAACAATGGATGACACATCATGTATTATAATCAGGTCTGCCATGGCTAACTTGCTTCTTGACCCTGGCCACACGTAAGGCCACAAAAATGTCATCAATGTTGCACAAACATTGAGTTGCACCTCAATACTCTTTGCTATATCCTATATCTGTTGCATGACGATATTGAGAAGGTTGAGCACCAAGCAAAGATCTATTTCAACTATATTTTGGACCACCTCCATACTACAAATAAGGGGCAAAAATGTTTCCAAAAGGCAATGGAAGAGATTACAAAGGATTTGAAGGTGATGTTACCAGTGGACACTATGTCCTCCTTCAAATGTTGTGATGATAATGATGATTCTAAAGAGGTTGTGAAGGTGTTAACACCAGGTAATCTAAGGGTCAAGAGGTTTTTGTAATTTGACTTGGCCCCCCTATTACTTTTGGGTTTTTAGGTGTCGAGATCTCAATATTTAAACTCCAGGTTTAGGTTTGGGTAGTATGACTGATCAATGCATAGATTCCAAACTCCGCGAATACTCTCCAAGTTGCTGAGTACTCTATTTTTTTGCTGGGTGAGCTTTCACAAATTTAACTCTTGCGTTTTTGTAGATGCAAAAAAATGTGGGTAAAAATGTCGTCGCAGGTAAAACATTGATTACAATGCATTTTTCACATGTTGTTTTTGCTATAAAACCATGCATTTTTTCTTTTGAGATGACAATTTTTAATTTAACCCATATTGCAATCGAATTTAACAAAAAAAGAATGTTTCTATAAAATATTTTTATTTTAGTACTTTCTAAGTTGACAAGTTTTTGTCCGAGTATTTGCCAATTTTTTGTTGAGTTGAAAATTTTAGGCTTGTCGACTACTCTCCGAGTCCGAGTCTGCGAACTATGGATCAATGTATGGTGTTGACTACTTGTTGATTCTACACTATGATAGTGTTTTTATATGTATTTTACTGGACATCCTGGGGCTATCGCTCATTTTTATTTCCATGGTTCCAAAACCTTACAAGGCATATTACCAAAATAATAAATGTAATATTTGATTTGGCTCCATGTGAATCTCTAAATAAATATCATTTTTAATTTTTGGGTTTACAGTGGAAAGAAGCTAGGAATAAGTTTATTTGCATGCCAGATTATTTTATCATTTATACCGTTCTGAATCATACATCTGACTGAAACATTTACAATACGGGTATGTACTGTAAAGAAGCTAGGAATAAGTTTATTTGCATGCCAGATTATTTTATCATTTATACCGTTCTGAATCATACATCTGACTGAAACATTTACAATACGGGTATGTCATCATTGTTGTGCACTAAGCTCATACCACAAGTGAAAATCCATATTCTGAAAATAATTGATACAATTGATATATAATTGCAAGAAACCAAATAACAGTTGACAGATACTATCAAAATGCTTTACCTATTGTAAAGATACAAACAGATATTTAAAAAAATAGTTTGATCTTTCTTTTCCTAGAGGTATGGGTTACCTAGGACACCTAGGCTTGGCCAAAGCTCATACTTCCCTGAGCATCTTGTGATACATGAACATGTGATATATACAATCAAAATTCTCTACCTATAATAAAAAATTATCTAAACAGATACATTTAAAAAACCGTTTTTCAGTTTGGACCCTTTATCCCTAGACCACATGGGTTCTCTAGGGCACAACCTAGGTTTAGCCACCTAGTCCTAACACTTCCAATTGTATACATGCAAAAGCATAAAAACAATGCAAAGAGGTTTATATTTCATCTGCTAGGGAGTAAACAATTTGTCGGCTACAATACCAATAAAAAACCCTCTTCATTTTATTATAACCATGTCCAGGAGTACATGATGGTTCACATCTGCAATAGCCTAAAAACCATCAAATTCCACAAAGAAATATGTCTAAAACTAACAAACTTATGAACAAAACACAAGCATATATCTGCCAAAACTCCCACCACATGCACAACCTAGGGCCTTCCGTGACAACATAGTACAAACCAAGGTTGCACGGGGACGGGGGTACTTGGGTATTTAGGGTACGGGTACAGGTATTTTACAAAATAGGGGACGGGGATACTTGGGTATGTCAATTTTTTTTAATATAATTTAATATTTATAAAAAATCTGAAAATATGAGTCACGACAATGGTTTTTCAAAGCAAGAACAATGATAAAGTTTGCAGATGTAATGTGCTGTTTTCAGTTTCAGATTTGCAATATGTTTGTAATAATAATATATGCTAAATGTTTAGATGCATAACAGAGAAGGCAGACTTTAAACATGAACAAGAAGATCATAAATCATATAACAATGACATATTGCAAATGATAAACTTCTGACGTCATTAGTGATAAAATTTACTGTTAATCAATATTGTATCAAAGTTTCAAACTGATTATGTATTGAAATTAAGCTTGATAAACAACAAGTTGATACGCAAACAAAAAACCAAAACAAAAATCAGAAATCTTAATCAAGGTCCTTAAGCTATGATGCTCTCCACTAAGTACCCAGAACTTGGGTACGTGTACCCGGTACTTGGGAACATGGGTACGCGTCTTAGGGGTGTGGGTACGTGTACCCATGCAACATAGGTTCAAACGCATCTCCTCACATCAGTCTAACCATCTAAAACATTCGTTTGTAACCCATGAATCCTTTCCCTACAGGAAAAAAAATTATGAATCCATATGCTAGAATCCAACCTGTCTAGAATCTTATCTCATGTTCCCTTTGGCAGCACTTTCTTTCCCTTGACCATCATGAACCATAATTGCAAAAATTTACCTGCCAATCAACATAACTAATCTTTCTAATAGTTTTTAGAATCTTTGTTCAATCAAGAACATCCAAACTCCATAAAAATTATTAATTCTAAGTTGATTCCAGAGTTCCCACACTCGCGTGGACTCGCCCAAAATCGGCAAGTCTCGAGCCGGGTGACCCTAGGTGAGTCCCAGGGGTCCAGACTCAGACTCAATCAAGTCTACGTGAGGACTCGCTTAGTGGTGAGTTTCAAGGTGATGACAAGACTCGATCAGTGGAGTTTAAGGATGACAAGACTCGATCAGTGGAGTTTAAGTTATTTGCAAAAAAAGGCATTTTAACTTATGTTTTTTTCTTCTATAAAATATAACATTTAAGTATAAGTCACATATGTTCCTTTCTTATACTTTTAAGATATATTTTATATAAATATTGTCAGGATGTTTGAGAGTGGTTTCATATCTCCAGGAGTTATAATGGAGCTTCTGGATTTTGGAAGATCCTAAAAATTTTCAGACTTGGCCAAATTTCAATAATCAACACACTTCCATCAATATTCTTTTCCTTAGCTTTTCCCGACTTTTCCAAGATTTTTTGATACTTGGATTTTCCAAGAATTCCCCTCATCCCCTATACATATCTAAGTTTCCTTCAGCTACAATTTGTGTTTATACTTATGTGATCAAAGTTCCAAATTAGCTTCTATTTGATGATGTTATTGTGTCTATAAGCTTTTTTAAATAAAGGGTGGATGAAACGAGTTTTAAATCCTTAAAAATCTCTAAATTTATTGGGTTTTTTCACTTTGCTAAGTTTTTTTGCCAAGTCCCGAGTTGGGTCAGCCTTGCCGAATTCGAGTCTAGGAACTTTGATTCTAACATCTTTGAACCTCAACTGGACCTTGCCCTAGCCAATTATCCTAAAGTGTTATCAACAAAGAAGACATTACTTTAAATTCATTAGACCACTCATAATTAGGTATTGTATGAAAAGGTAAACCAAAATCTAAGAACCCTACATCATGTCATGCATATCTATAAGATACTATCGATCTACCATCTTCACTAGAGGATGAATTAAAAAAACTACTACCATACATTCTAGGTCCTACTTTTATTAATCTTTTTAAACTTGCATTTCTTCCTAATCTATCCTTGCTTTCAACATTTCCAACACTACTTTAAATTTATCAAAGAGATTTCATGCTTTAATACCCAATCTCTTAACCTTTTTAGCTTTTGACTACTCACTCACATAGAGAGCATAATTAGAGGAATCTATAAAGGACTTTCTTCTAAATTTCCCACTTAGTTAGGCTACAGCAAAATCTTCAAGATTTTTACTTAGAGGTTGTACTACTAATGGCCTTTACAAGATTGTCCCAAGATTTGGGTAGAGAACAAAGTAGAGCGAAAACATTTTTCTCATGGTCACCTGGATACATTTCTCCCACACCTTCAGATGCATCTCAGAGACATAGACATCCCCAGAAATGTCCCAACACACATGGTTCTTTCAATTGCTGTCTCCGAAGTCTACCGACTAGAAATTGACATCTCCTGCCAAAAAACTTAGGGTAACACATGTTAAAAGGCAAAAAAGGAAGGCAAATAAATAAAATAAGCCTGCATAATGTTCCATGCTGATATTTTGGATGATACAATAATCCATGCAAAGTTATAGTGATCAGATCTACTAATAGTGTAGACATTTTGAGAGGGACATAAACAGTTGTATGACTGATTTCCTGTCATTGTAATTATTTAAAGAGAAATTGCCTTTAATAATTATTGTTCGTTTTTCAAAGTTCTATGTCATGATATTTTCTTTAAAATTATTAAATTATATTTAAAAAAAGGTATCTCCCAGTACCACGTCTCCTATTTTTGAAAATTAGTCGTATTGGTACCTTTACTAGTCTCTAGGGTCTCCAAGTATCCCCGTCTCTGGTGGCTGTGATTTTTTTTCATCCATATTAAGATCAACAAGTACCAATTTACCAGTGTTACCCCGAGTTTCGGGGACGGGGACGGGGATGGGGGGACGGGACGACAATTTTTTTTGCCAAGTTTGGGGACGGCAAGGGACGACAAAGGGGACAGCTATATAAATATAGGGAAATTTTAAAAATATAAGGAAATTTGCATATATACATTACATTCATATGAAAGCATGGATAAAGCATGCCATTCAAACATCATACTCATAGAACCTTAACATACAACATTTCAATATTCAAACTCAATACTCAATATGCATTCATAATTCGGAATTCATTATCAATATGCATGTAATATTAAAATAAAAACATACGAAAACTGAAAGACGCCCAAGAACATGGACTTCATTAGCAATAGCAACAAGACAATAACCCACCTTCCAAATTGAAGCACACTACTATCATTTAAGTTTGATATAAATTATCGGTGTACACATTATAGGCATAGCGTTACAATTGCTTTGCAAGATAACCATTTGCACATTAGTGCCAGTCCATGAAATACTAGCATGAAAAACCTTGGAAATTGTGTTGGAGTTGACTGTTGTAGGTTTAACATCGAAGCCAGAAAGGGCTGCCACAGATAGTGGATCAAGTATATGTGTCCCAATGCTCTTCTCAATCTAGACCACATTCTACAATGATCTAAATTGGGGTTACATTGTTACTCCCCTAAAACTACACCTCCAGTTCATTGTAAGTGGACTGATTTTAATACGAACAAGTTTGCCATACAATTCCGATCATGATATAGGTCTGTTACAGCAAGATGGCACCTTGACGCAACCTCCACTTTTCACCAAATCTTCCACAAAGGACCCAAAACAGCACAAAACCAACCTAACACTGATGTATTGCCACAAAATGACATAAAGATGCATGTTCCAAGTCTTTAAAGCACTTTTCATACTTTCCCAAAACATTGCAAACAGTCTGCTATATGATTCTGAGCATGTAGCATGAGTGTAACAACATTCTTAATTTAACAATTCTTAATGTAATGTTGCCAAATACTAATCAAAGGACCCCAAATAGTAGGAATTAACTACCAAACAATAATAAGCATAATAGGGCAAACTTGGGGGGAGGGGCCCACTTTAAAATTAAAAAAGAAAGGGTTTTATAAAAGAAAAATGTGTTTTTTAACTGTTGATGCAACCTATCCTATTGGGGACGCCCATCCGTTCCGGGGACTTCCAAAGCGTCCCTAGATTTCCCGGGGACTTCCAGCCGTCCCCCCACAATTTTGGGAGACGTCCCCAAGTTTCTGGGACGTCCCCTCTCATTTTTTGACAATCGGGGACAGGGTGGAGACGTCCCCTAGCCATCCCCCCGTCCTGGAAATGTCTCCATTCCGACAACCGGGTGTTTTAGGTTGGGGACGCGTCCCCGGGCAATACTGCAATTTACTGATACTAAACACAATTAGATGATTAGCAACAAAGCCTCCATCAACCATCTTTAATGAAAATAACTTCCTCTTCAAAAATAATTTAACTAGACTCTTGGTTTGATGCAAAGGTTGCAATTTTATTCCACAAGTTATGTGTGGTATCTTGCCCAAATACACTTAACAAAACTAAATATGAAAGCCACAAACAAAAGGTCGATCTTCATTCTCTATCCACTTTACTCCAATCCCCAGATCCATCCCTGAAGGAGCCACTCCAAAAACTGCACAAATAAATCTCCTTCCACCAAAAGATTCTCAATTTTCAACTTCTAAAGTTCAAAATTTTGCCCACTAAACTTTTCTATCTCAAATTTCAATAAGCTTGCCATTAAATATGATTCTAGATCAGCCATGCAAAAGGAAAAATGCCCCCTCTTGCCAAAGCACCCACTCCAAAGAAGACATCTACACAAGATCAATCCAACACAAGCTCTAATACCAAATGTTGAATCTACAACAGCATTAATAAAATACCCACAAAGAAATTAACACTAGACATAACCATAGAAACCTTACAAAAAGAGCCCAACACCAAATAGAGATCCTTCACCATATTAATTCAGAACAAGATAACAAATACAAGAAAAGTGTTCTCCAATCTAATGTTGCAATAGTCTCTTCACCCTTAAAGCAAATAATCAGCACCTTGAGATTCTCCAAACTTGTTTGTAAAGATATTCACTCAAGCCTTCAATCTATTATAAATTGGCTCGATCAAAACCACCAAATGGTATTCCAAACTGCAAATGAATCCAAATAACACATGTTTAGAACTCAAAAAGCAAACAAGAGTTACAAACGCCTTCAACTCATCTCCCAAATTCGAGCACCAAATTTTACATGAAAAGCCCAACTTCACACTCTAGCTCCTCCAAGATGACCTCTTACTTAAAAGACTAGTTTCACTTGAGCACTAGGTTTTTACTCCAACTCGTCATTTTCAATGCTCTCAACTTTTCATGCCAAGTGTCAAGAATAACATATGGATCCTCAGGGACCATTTGCACATACAACATTATATCACTGTAATGATATCTAAAATTGCAAATTTACAATAATACCCCGAAATTGTAACCAGTACTTGCAAGGTGTACAATACACCTAGTCCTTGTTACGTAAAAATAAACACAGAGAATGATTACCAAGATATTCGATATCAACAAAGGAGCGAAAGACTCCTTAAATAAAAGTTACAAAAGATTTGTCCATATAGGGTAAGATTGACAACAAATAAAGCAACAGGATAAGAACTTAACTAAAATAATATTCCTAAAGACATTATTGACCATTATAATATAAATGTTACAATATTACTTTAATACCCTCCCTTAATAGTCAATCTACTAACTACACCAAAAAAATTCCAACACAAAGACTTGGTAAGAATGTTTGCAGTTTGATCCTCGATTGGACAATACTACAACATCATTGGCCCATCTTCAACAAGTTGCCTGATGAAATGAAATGAAGCTCCACATGTTTGGTAAGCTTGTAGAGGACTCGATTCTTTGAAAGCTTTATCAACCTTGATTATTACAAAACAAGGGTGAAGGCCCTACATGAGACATTTTCATGTCTAAAAGCATACTTTGAAGCCATACTACCTTACATGCTACTTTGAATGGATACTTTACTTCTATCGAGGAAAGAGTTACTGCTTGTAGCTTCTTTCTAATCCATGTGATTGCACTCATGTCAAGGCTGAAAACATATCTAGAAGTGTTTTACCTATCATTAACAAGAATTTGCCCAATCTAAATCTATGAACACAACTAGCCTAGAATCTCTGTTGTAGGAGCAAAGGTCTCCTCAAAGTCAATAACTTCTCTTTACAAGAACCCTTTTGCGACCAATCAAGCTTTGCACCTGTCAAGTGTGCCATCTCTTTTGTACTTGACTTGGTACACCCATTTGCCACCAATTGGTTTCTTCCCTAGTGGAAGATTTGATAGAGTCCAAGTCTTATTTTCATAGTTATCGGGTTCGTACCAACATGCCCCAAAACAAGTTCGGATACGCACTTGGTACTGGTTCGTCTGTGGGTACTTGCTGGGTACTGTGGGTACATGATATGGCTGATTCAAATATTTTTCAACTATCAATTGGCATTTAATATTTATCTTTGGCATTTGGCATTGATCAATGATCAAGTATCATACTAGGAAATGATTTAGTTTTTCAATTCTGTATATTTTTCTTATTTTTTGTATATGTAATGCATATATATACACGCGTACCCATATGTCCCCAAACCCCTTAAAAACATTTCATGTACCCACGTACAAGGTTCTCGTACCCGCACCCGTCCTCAAACTCGAACCGGTAACTTAGATTATTTTTTATAAGACTCTAATGTTCAATTTCCATGACATTTTCCCATTCAAGTTTAACTTTGGATTCCTCAAAGATTTGTTTCTCATAAGTTTCTTGAGTGTTAGCCATAAGAACAAACTTAATTGTGTTTTGATTGCTCTTGCCTATGGATTACTTACCCTCAATCATTTCATTGCCTAGAACATCAACAATGGTGATTCCCCACCACTTAGGTCTCTTTTAAGAACCTCTCCATCCAAATTAATGCTTCCATTCCACATGTTTAGAATGAGATGAGCATGAATGAGATTCCTCATGCTTAAAATCATCTAAGTCCCCTCCTTCAAGTATAGCTAATGGAAGTTGAACAATTATATCTTAGTCTTAGTAGGCTAATCCTTGGTAAGTTGGATCTTTGAAGCGAGTTGAAAAGGCCCAACTTCTTCATTGATCACAAACATCCCTACTGAATTTCAAGTGATCAGCATCAACATCACTCAACGTATAGGCTTTATGATTTTTACTATACCTTCTTAGTCTTCGAGTCCAACTTGGTTCTTGTTACATCTGGAATCCAAATTTCTCACTCACTTTCAGTTTCCTCCCAAACTAAGCTTCGTATGGGGTCTTCTTCTTCACTACCTATGTTAGAGATATGTTGAAAAGATAAATTGCCTCAGCCCGTAACGTCTTGGGAACGCTCTTGTCTCCAACTTGCATTAGGCCACCATCTCCGATCTCTCGACCATACTACTATAGAGTACAAGGTGTGGCATATTGTTGTTTGATTCCACAATTACCACAAAAGTTGATGAATTCGTTTGAACAAAAATGCACCTTCATAATCAAACCTAAGAGTTATGATGTCACATCTTGACTCTTTCTCTACTAATGTGATGTCCCAACCTAACTGGTGTGGTGGTGTGGATTTTGACTGGGTGCATACCCAAGGCTAGGAACTACCTACGATCAGGCGGCCACATGTCCACAAGGGGTTTTGGCCTATGTCAACACTCTGGTGGGACGAAAACTCCACTCTTAATGCTAGTGGGCACAATTCAACATCAATCCAAACTTTTGGTGTTGTGGTCACCATCAATCCACCATTAGTAAGGCAAGGCAATCACTAAACCAAAATCTCGGACTGATGGTGAATAGCGTCCACTAGCACTAAGAGTGGTGTTTTCGTCCCACTCGAGTGCCAGCATGGGCCAACCCCCTTGTGGACACGTGGTTGCCCGATTGTGGGTAGGTCCCAGCCTTGGGTACACGCCCAATCGGAATTGACACCACCACAATATTTAGGTTGGGACATCACATTCCACCACACTCTGCAGGGCTCATTCTTTAGACCTTGGATCCAATACCAGGCAAGGCAACCACTACGCAAAAAGTCCTTCTAATGGTGAATAGCACCCACTAGCATTAAGAGTGGGGTTTTCAAACCACCAAAATACCAGCATAGGCCAGCCCCCTTGTCGACACACGGCTTCCCAATCGAGGGAAGGTCCTAGCCTCAAATACACACCTAGTTGGAGTTCACATCACCGCAGCATTTAGGTTGGGGCATAACAGCCCCCTTGTGGACACACGGCTGCCCGATCGTGGGTAGGTCTTAGACTTGGTACATGACCAGTTAGAATTCCACATCACCACAACATTTTGGTTGTGACATCACAACTAATTATTTGAGCATTTGAAATTCCTTCAACACATCTAATTTTGACTTCAACAAAAACAACCACATTTTCCTACCAAAATAATCAACAAGAATAAGAAAGTACCTCGCACCAATGACCAATGTTGTATTCATTGGTCTACAAAAATATCTACATAAGCACTATAGGGCTCTTCGAACTTATCCATCTGAAAATGGAGTTTTGTGCTACTTAACTACTTGGTAAGGTCTGCAAACACCCTATATCTGCCTATTGTATATCAAGTATGCCCTCTACAAAATTTTCTTGAGCTAACTCGAAGAGTCGGTTAGGTTGAGCTTCCCATACCACTACGCCATCATGCATTGATATTTAATGCATTCTTCGCTATCGATGCACGTTCCTAAACCTCTCCAATATCAACAAGTCAATACAAAACATGATCTACAAAACCAACAAATACGTATTTCTTGGATTTATTGTCAACATGATAGCATTTAGTTTGTTCAATATGACAACCAAATTTCGTGAATGTCTTTAATCTTCATCAAATGTGCCCGCAAAGACATCGCATCCATCATAATTGAGAAAAGCATATTTTTAAGGAAGAAGGCCCCACCTTTAGCTGATGACTCATGTACACCTCACAAGTGCTCCCAAAACTCCTTAGAGATTTAGCATGTTTGAACCTCCAAAAGCATTTCATCTTGTAATGGTCCTTTTTTCTAACTGCTTATTTAAAGGGTCCCGAGACAAGAAATGAACAAGAATAAAGAGTGATAGCCAGTAATGTAGTATTAATTAAGCATAAAACATATAACTTCATTCCTTAATTTCAAGATTAATCATCATCATGCCAAGCATAATCTAAATGATCACATAATACTATCAACTAGCTTAAGGTGGTCATCTGTGTTCCTTCCTCTTCTCATAATGAATGATAGAATTACTGTGCTCAGGTAGAAACAGTCTCCAAGAGGTTCCCTCATGAACAAAGCCTGCTTTGGGATCTTCACCTCACTGTGACCGAATTACTCTTCCCTTCACAAACTCCCTCTTCATTATGAGTATTGGGAAAACACAAAGATTCCAACATATCATATTATCCTAAGTTGATGGCTTATAGTCAATGGTCTGATCAATGAATTACAAATTCCACCACAGCTAATTTGTTCATACATCTATATTTTATTTGGTAGTAATCCATTCTAAATTTAAGAGCTTAATAAATTCTAAATGAAGTCTCTGAATATGGTACCCATATTCAGAGACATATATGAGTATAAATCAGATTACTGAAGTAGTACAGACAAACTCTGAATGTTGTATCTGAATATGGTATCATATTCATAGATGTATATATGTAATATATGACTTTAGCTTTCAAGTGGAGTCTACGAACGTACCTCCTTTTCTCTCTGATCTGCAGTGACCGTCTGAAGTAGGTATTGTTTTCAGATTGATATCTAATATATTTAATAACCTATGTCTATGTATCTTCCTGAGTCTTTTCTTATCACTGTCTTGAATGGTTGACTGAATATGATTAACTATTTCTGCCGTAATATATCTTCCTTGGATTACTTTCTTGTGATCAATATTGAATACGTTTATAATTCCCTCTTCATATAATTTCCAAATCTATTTCCTATCATCTCCTGATATACCAAATTATTATCCGCTGGTGTCTCCAATTTCATTACATATGGATCATTCTATTCATTATTGATATTTCTGATATACATTAGTCTCAAATCTGTTTGTTCAATTATATATATTCCCTCTTGATAGTATTGTGGGATTGCTGTGATGTATGTTTGATGTTCTAGTTTGGATGCCTTCCTCTTCTTGCCGTCTCCCCCTCCTGTTCGAATGCTCTTTGACCGTTATATATCCATGGCCATAGAGGGTCATGACTCTTGTTATCGATGGGTCACACCTCTGCCCAAAACGCCGCCTTTGATGGTCTCTTTTAGTGCATATGTGGCCCTTCTCATCCGATGTGGCAGAGACCATTGAGAAATGGTATTCGAATAACATAGTATTTGTATTATATTATTTTAAATGTTTGTTTAGTATAATTAGTAATATTGATTTGTGTGACGGATATTAATTAATATTAGTAATATTGATCAGTATTATTAATTAATGTTATATTGATCATTAGTAATTAATATTATTACTTAATAATATTATATTGACTAGTATCTTTAATATTGATTAATACTTGATTAACATTATTAAGTAATATTATATTGATTTATAATATTAGTATATTATTAATATTATTGATAAATACCTCCAGTCGTAATGTAATTAAATATGGAATTCATTGTTGATTATAAAGCGGTGTATTTTTTAACAAACTATATATGCAAATATATATATATATATATATATATATATATATATATATGAACTAATCATACATCAATTATGGTTCATGACACATCTGTCACTAATAACTTGACTAATATGATAGCTTCTTGATCATGCTCATCAAACTTGTCTTGGTCATTACACGTAATCGTTGGCCAAGTGCTAATACCAAGAACGATTTTGTCGAGGCATCTGTACTCAAAGATCGTGAGCATGCATCGTTTCAGAGATAAGTAATTTTTGTTAGAAAAACACTGGTTGCCTTCCAACATGAAGTTGTGTAATGAAACAATCCCTCCCGCAATTCAAAATCACAAAAAAATAAGAAACCCTAGCTGCCTTGAAAGAAACCCACAAATTTTTAAAATCCTAGCCAGCAAACAACACCCACGATTTCATAAAAAAATTGTAAGAAACCTGCAAAAAAATCTGGATAGGTAAATTAGAACCCTAGCCAATACCATATAGTCAAAAAATGCCATGATTCTATTAAAAAACATCAAAATATCTGCAAAATATCCATTGTGCAGCCCTAAAAATGGACCAAAAATCCATATTTTTTCAGAGAAATAGCCAAAATTATTCAGGAAACTCTAGCGGCCATGATTTCTTGAAAAACAAACAGTCGCAGGTTTCTAGAAAACCCTTGCAGTGATTTTTGTGTTAAAAAGGTGGATTTGCTAATAAAAATCATAAATGGCACAACTTTCTGCAATAACAAGCTTGTGATTTGGAAACAAACTGGTCCTTGATTTTTCACCAAAATTTGTCACAATTTTCAGGAAGAAAATATGTCATGATTTTCGCAAAATCCAAGTCACAGTTTTCAAAAATACAAATTGATATTTTACAACATTGTACTGTACAATGTCCCATTTGGCTTGTCCATTACGTGTGTTACTTGAACCATCACTGTCAACAGCAGCCCTGGGCATTCACACATTCTCAGATCCCAAAAGCTCGACTTGGGCTCTAATAGTATATTGCAAAAACTTCAACACAAAGAATGATTAACCAAGATATTTGATACTAATAACCGAGCAAAAGTCTCCAAATAAGAGTTACAAAAGATCTCGCCTTAAAGGAAAAGGTTGACAACCAATAAAGCAACAGGATAAGAACTTAACTAAAAGAATAAAAGAACATTCCTAAAATCTATCCTAAACACAAAATTGACCATTATAAACTAAATTTTATAATTACAATAATCCTTTTATAGTCCTAACACTTGTGAGACAAAAATAATAATCTTTTACACTTTAACTTTGCACCTTTATTCACAATGGACTGAATACATCAAACTTGAAATAGTTGTATTGGTTTCCTGCATAGACTCATTTAATCTGGTTTCTTTGGGTTTTGACTGTCATTGCAATTAAATGGATATGGGTTCAAGAACTGATTTACAAATAGGATGGCCAAGGCACAACCCTTCCACCACAAGAATCGCATGGGTACACCAAGCCATCCCATCAATGTTCCCAACGGGATTTACTAAAAAAGCCATTATTCTTGCACAATCTTCCTAATAAGGCATTAGAAGGGCAACTGAGAAACTCAATTCTCTTTTAAGACTTATGCATCTCCCACGAGCCAATAGTGTTGGGCTCAAACTTTGTGGCTTCTTCATTCTCATTGCACACTACCTTCGTTGCTAGCTATTTCTACACAAGCTTTCCTCCCATCAAATTCCTCACCAATCACGTCATGATTCAAGCAAATGGAGTATTAAAATATTGTAATTTTTCTATAATGGTTTTCTTAGTCTTAGTTTATTAGGTAGTTTCTATTTTCGTATTTAGTTCATGATTGTTTTAAGGAGCTTTCATCTCCTTTATTTAACAACATCAATTTACCATAACATGGTATCAGAGTGGGTCGATGGGATTTCATAAAATTTGGGAAATTTTATAAGAAAATTTTGAGCCTCTTCCTCTCTAGAATTTTTTTCCAGAAATTTGTTTTTTGGTTTTTTAAAATAAAAATTGTTGGAGGTATTTTATAAACATTTGTGGTTCATCTTCGAAGATTTTTGCTGAAAATCGTGAGCTTGGTTGAGGGTTTTGATCTTGCGATTTCCTGGTTTGAGCAAAAGTCTTTGATTTTCAAAGGTTGCATGTACTTGCATGTTGCTTGCATATGTTGTTTACCATGCAAAGTCTCGTGTTTTGCCGCATGAAGGTTTCTCTGATGGGTTTTCATAATTTTTTTGCTTAAATTTTTTTTGATGGGTTTTAATAATTTTTTCCCTTCACAAAATATCTGATGGGTTTTCATAGTTTTTTCCCTTAAAAAAAATCTGATTTTGTAATTCGTAAAATTCCTTTGTGGGTTTTTACCTTTCTTTTGAAAAAAAAAACAATTTGTAATCTTGGGTTTGGCAGTCTATTTTGGGGCGTTGTGCCCTTCTGCAAAAATTTGGAATTTTTGTCGATTTTTCCTCAAAATCGAGGTAGCTGTTCTCAGTATGTCTTTGGCTACTGGAAGGGACAGCTTTGTTATCCAACATCAGGTTGGACGTTTTGTGATGATTTCTGGTTAGAAGTTTTGCAAATTCTGGGAGGGTAAGCGACAGACTCATCTCCGTGGCAGAGTCACTGGCAGGCTATTGTCTCTTGTTGCAGAGCATTCTGAAGAAAGGGGTAGCCTTTTTCAATTTTTTCTGAATGGATTTTGGCTACTCTTGGTCAATGCCATTTTGTAGATCCAGGGAGGGTCTCAGCAACAGACATTTTGTGATAATTTCTAGTTAGAAGTTTTGTAAATTCTAGGAGGGTTAGCGACGGACTCATCTCCGTGGCAAAGTCAGTGACAAGCTCTTGTCTATTGTTGCAGAGCATTCTAAAGAAAGGGGCAGCCTTAGCAATTTTTTCTGAACGGATTTTGGCTACTCTTGGTCAATGGCATTCTACAAATCCAGGGAGGGTCTCAGCAGCAGCAGAATGTTTTGAAAAATTTATGACCACAAGACATGTACAGCCTTCTGCAGGGTAGTTAAACAATGACCATTAAGGGAGGGTATTAGAATATTGTAATGTTTCTTTAATGGTCATCTTAGTTATTCTTTAATTTACTAGGTAGTTTCTATTTTTGTCTTTAGTTCAAGATAGTTTCTTTTAGAAACATCGTCTTTGTAAATCTATATAAGGAGCTTTCATCTCCTCTATTTAATAACATTGATTTACCAAGTGGAGATTCTTGCCAATCAGCACTCAACTGATTTGCATTCCTTCCACCATTCATAGTTGTTGAGGATTGACTACTCTAGAGTAAAAAACCTTCTAGATCAAAGACATAATATTTCCACAATCCATATTAGGGAGTATAATGTATGCTTCTTGATTTAACTATGTAAGATACTTCAGCATCAATTTTACGGATCACAAACAATGATCCATCTAGATGAAGAGATAATGTGAGGACTTTTAAACATTCTAGATGAAGAGGTGATTAAGTGAATTTGAAAATTGGTTTAGGACCCCATCAATACTCAACCAAGTGCCAAGATAACATACTATAAAGATGCAGCCATTATCGCATATGTATAAAATTGTTACCTTGGACTGGTCTAGTGTTTTGGTCATATCATATGGTTGTTTTTCCTCAACATCCAGGGTTTTGGTTGATATGTATGAATATGTTATTCCTATGATAGTCTTGTTTTGACTTTTTGTCTCAGCTATTGGTTGTTCTATTACAATGAGTAATTGGTAAAAATATGAATATTTATTAACAAGAGCGAAGCTCAATAAATAGCTATACAGATTTTACAAAGAGGCAAGTTTCTAAAATAGAAACTGCCAGAAAGATCAAAGAAGATCTTTAACAAGATATTTACAGCAAGTTACAATA
>MU228495.1:2243016-2253107 GCA_018584345.1 Thuja plicata | reverse complement strand
TTTTATAAAGCATGTGTGATTATAAGTTCTCTAACCTATGAAATAACTAAGGCATTAGAGTACAGCCTTTTTCACTGTATCGTGCAAGCACTATTGTTGGAATTATTTGATAATAAGGCCCATCAAAGTCTAGCTAAGTTGTGCACCTATTGCTAATTCAAGTTTGGAATAAAAAACACGGTCCAACATGAAAGGAAAATACCCAAATAGAAGACACTGATCAGAATCTTTTGATGAACAGATGACATATGAAATGAATACAGGATCGAGCTTACCAAAAAGGGGGAATTGATTATTAACATAGTTTAAAGGATTTACTACTTCTAATGTCCCCTGCTAGGTTCAGGCCTGTTATAACCAGAATTAACCCATATTTAAAATACTTATGCCCTACTCTGAATTGACATAGATACAATGATTCAAATCAATGTTATTCTATAGTTCAAAGTAAGGAAAATTGTTCGTTTACCAAACATATTAGGTAATCTTACTATTTATAATTCTTTAATGTCCATGCAGGCCTATTTGCTACTTTAGTTTGAGTAAGGACAATTGTTCATTTACCAAACATATATATATATAATGTTCATTTACCAAACACAATAAGCTCCCTCAAGGTTTACAGATCCAAGCCCGTATCCTATCTTGGGACCCTGCCCTCAAGGTTTAAGGGACGCTGATCCTTTCCCTATCTTGGGAATCATCCTATTGGCTGGATTTAGACTGCCCCTCCTTGGAAATATTCCAGCCCTTTCCTTCTCAGGTACTAAAGCAGTAACAGGTTTGAGCATGGATATATGTGTGTGTGTGTTCATTAATCTTGGTAATCCCTTATATTTTATTTTTGTAACTATATTGCTTATCAGTAAATGTGCGAATACTGTAACATACCAGATTTCAGTGATTGCTGATTAGTCCTTGATGGTACCCAGTTACAGACTTTCAGCCCGATTCAGATTATGTTCACAGAGCTTGATTATTATCTTTCTTTTCTTCCCCCATGATTGTTTTTAAGATTGCAAATGCCTTTTATATCTTATTCTACCGAATAGTTGCACCTCTTGGGATTAACAGGTCATATCTATTCCAATTCATATCTCTTCATAAAATAAATAAATCATATCTTCCTGACATGCTAATGATTACCCTCTTTGATAAATTGGCATTTGATCATTCAATAATCACCTCTATCTTCGCATCGATCATTATTAGTTAAGGATTATAGCAGGGTGGTCTTTGTCTTTATAGTGATTATTGTGTTACTTATAAGATACTGATTATTATCATCTTTGTTATATGTGGCTGATTGGTCTTATTAAATTATCGCCGACTTTCAGGCCATGTCAGAATTAACATAGCATCTATAATTATCAGTCGCTATTAATATTAAGAATGGATATTAATATTTAATATTATATTATTATGTTGAATATTATAATGATTATTATATTGATATTTTAGTACATTAATATTCTATTAGTACATTAATATTATATTATAATTACTGATTAATATATCAATATTATATTATTAATATTAAAAGTTAATTATTACTAGTTATTACCATTTGTTGTATTTATATTATATTATCTATGTATTTATCCTTTATATTTTAATTTTATTAATATTTAGTTATTATTAAAATAAATATTAGACATTGATTAAATATATGCCAGAAAACAAAAGTTTCTATAAGAAATAAATTAACCAGATAATATTTATACTAATATTACACTACTTGGCCCAGTGGTGGAGGACTTGTGCTCTTGAAAGGGAGGTCACAAGTTCAAATCCCACTGGGGGGTAGGGTATGTATGCCTCGTTTGTAGCATAATGGATGCCTCCCACAAGGAGTATGGGGTAGTCTCATATTACTGTCACCATATGTAGACCCAAAAACATATGGCTGGTATAGTGGACTATAAAAGGACCTTTCCTTTCCTTTCCTTACTATTTAAGAAGCGAGAATAATAAGGAATTCAATAATTTTCCTGGTGTTAAAAGCAGATTCAACTGTTTCTTCCCTCTTTATTTCCTCTGTGTTTTTCAAGAAGAGTGTGGAGGTTACTATTCCATGTCACAAATGCTGTAATTAAATTCTGGAGAAACATGCAGGTCCTGAAAATAGTGATGCTTCTGGTTTGCCCAAATTTGTCTCCGGGACCCATCTCAGGGACTTCGGTAATTTTGTAAATGGAATTAGGATATTGGGAACTCTGTTCAGCCCCATCCTTGACACCAAAAATTATGTTTTAAATAGCCATACCCATAGAGATTTTGACTATGGCCATTAATTCCGTGGTGGAAATTTTGTATACAGTATCCTATGATTACAGAAGTGGGGAAATGTGGCAGGTAAGGGGTTACAAACCCTCATGTTCCAGGACATCTATCTCTGTAAATCTTATATAAATCATAGTATTAATGGTACTGGAAAGCCCTACAGGAAAAGCATCTGAGATTTTTAGAATAAATGGTAACTTGTAGAGCATTAAGCAAGCTTTACAAGGCAAAATAAAGAGACCAACAAACAAAAACTGAACCCTTGACAATCTTCAGAAGGTTTTGGGAGAGATTGCTGTGGATACTGTAAGCTTTATTTAACTCTTCATTGAGATTTTTGGTAGTTGCTGTTTCTGTCTATAATATGCTTTTGGTGTTTAATTTTAAAGTTTGCTTACAAATTATCTGACATATGAAACAAAGGCACCTTTTGATAAGAGGTCTCCGTTATCAAAACCCAATTACATTGTTGTTGTTCAGAATTTTCTTTATTGATTGAAGTGTATCCAATATTTATAAATATGCCATCTTTAATCTGTTTTTAGAACCTATGCATGCAATTTGAATATGAGATGAAATCTCAGTTAACAGGTACGGGGGTGGGAGGCTGGGCGCCAGGGCGGGTTTGGCCCCGGTCCGGGTTTAGGTGCAGCCCTGGGTTCGCCCAGGGTCCCAAACGTCTATAGTGTCCGTGCGTCTGTGCACCTGGGCACTGTGCATCATCTGTAGCACCTGTGCGGCCCACACGTCCATTGAACAGCATCATCCTTGCTCCTCCGATGGCAATATGACAATTAAACTATATATTAATATAATATCTAATACCATGATTTATATTAAATATCAAACAGCATTAATTTAATAATAATATATATTAATATATAATATTAAATATAAATATACATAATATTAATTATATATTTATAATATAATTTTCTTTTAAAATTCATACTTTAGAAAATATGTACGTACATTCACATACCCCCAAGGGAAAAAATTTATTTAGCCGCCATACTTGAACCCGTATCTCATATTGCGAGTAAAGGCAGATGGAACTTAACAAACAAAAATAATTTTAGTGTCAATAGCGAACACGAGCAGGGAATTAACTACCAGAGTTTTACAGAGGACACAGTTATGCAGTTCAAAAGCCATATTTTTTCGAGCACCACTTATCCAATACAAGTATCCTTGCTAATGAGGATGCTCTCCTCAGATGCATAATATCTTTAAAAAGTTTTGACCATTTACACTCTTTATATTCATCAGGTAGCTTAATTTCCAATGCTCCAAGAGAGGGCATACTCTGAAGCAAGCAGCTTATTACTGCAACTTCTTTGTGGTTAAACTCAACAATTTCTATGGATAGATCCTCTGCTGCAGGAAGTGCGTAGAATGCATCATGGGCAGACATGATCTTATGATGAGATGCATAAAATGATGAGATTGAAGACAATAAGAGCAATGAGATAAATAAAATAACAAAAGCAAAGCATGCACACGATGAATTGTTTTTGTTAAAATTAGCAGGAGACCTGGTAGGACCTATACAACAAAAAAATGACAAATTGTTTATACAATAATAATTGTAGAGTCTAGACTAATCGCTTTCAATCAATTCCAAAAGAGAGAAAAAAGGCTTTACAAATCCTAAAAAGCCAAAACCATAGTTAGGACTTGATTACTGCTCTTTGGCCTCGACACTCGCAATTTTTAGAGGGTTTAAACTTTAAAGTCATAACTCTTCAAGTTTGAAGGCAATACAATTATGACAAATGGAACATGCAATATAGCTCAAGAAAGCTTTAGAAATCCTAAAAAGCCAAAAATAAAAAGCAAGGGACTGATTACTGCTCTATGGCCTCAATGCTCACATTTTGTAAGGTCTGAACTTTTGAGTATGATTAAAAGAAAATAGATTTTGAAATATGGCATATGCCATTTAGCTCCCTAGGCCCCCACAGAGGGATGCGCCCATATATCCCCCACTCTAGTTTTAAGAGGCAAAAAGTTTAAAACCTATTTTGGGCCAAGCCAGATGGAAAAACAATGTCTTCCTCCTTATTTGGCTTGAAATAACTAAACAGTTTTTTCCATATTTTTATGATTTTTCCCACATTTTTAATTTCCCAAGCTTTCGTGGATTAAATTCCAACCAATTAAATTAAAATTATACTTTTAGTTTGCTGAGTCAACTTCAATCGCAAATGATGCTACAATGGCTGCAGCAACATCAAGGATCTATATGAGATACAAGCACAAGATTCCAATAGAGCTAGTGATGTTGGGCTGAGTGATACAAGCTCCTCTTTACCATTGTTCATGACAAACCCAACCCCAACAACAATTTGCTAGATCCACAAACCCAAACCAAAATCTGAACCAGAACCAGCAATATAGTTTAATAATCTTATTTTCTTCAGCTTGAATTCATTTTTGTACTCATCTGTTCATCGTATGCTTGTGAATGTGATTATAGAGTAGCTTCTTATTGATTGTTTTTCAGCTTTTGTGCTTTTGAATTTTATTTAAAGAGTGCCAAGAAAAGCCTTTGGCTCCTTATAATATCTTTATATTTCACGGCTTTTTTCAATTTGCCAGGTCTGAGCAAAGTCTAGGTACTAATTCCAAGTCCAAGTCCAAGTCCAAAATCAGCCTGCAAGTCTGTGCCAAGTCTGAATCTGGTAACTATAATTTCAAAATTCAGAATTAAAAAGCAATAATATTAACATGTCCTTGAAGCTTCTTCTTGTACCTGCCTAGCTGTTTGTGAAGCAAACTACGCACATGGTGTAAAGTGTTCATCTTATTGTGATCAACGCAATGTTTGAAACATACTAGGTCATACCTAGGGCAGTAAAGCATCACTTGATTTTCATCCCTTACTTCTCATTAACTACATGGCACACAGAGGAGAGACTAGTATCCTGGGGTCTTCAGTTTCCCTGTTTCAACTGCTAGGTTTGATGTGAATTTACTCTGCGCCAAAACATTCTAAGCAGCATTGACTGATCGCAAACTCCACAGTTGGATAAGACAAAGTAGTTAATATCCATCAGCATTCTTCCATTTAATTACATGTGTATAATTTTCTCTTCACCATTCATAAGACTGGGGACGGTGAAAAGCATTAGCTATCTCAAGATCCTTGATTCCTTGAAGAAGACAATGAGATCAATAATCACCAGGTAAATGGTTTGTAAGAGGAACTAATGGTCCTTTCTCATTGGTTGAATAAATTGACAGGAGACTATTATTGAACTTCTGCCAAAGGTTTAAAGATCTACCTCCACTTAAATATTCAGTTTGCTTTGAAGAACCACCAGAAAGAAGTGAAAGCTAATTCCTATATATTCTGCTTCTTTTGATTCCTACTCTGTATCAAGGATGCTGTACTATTGCTTGGTGTGGAAATAACTTGTTTTATGGAAGACCTTGAAATTATCCATATTCTTGAAAGATCCATAGGATCTTTGGAAAAGGGGTTTTTGATGGATGTATTTGTTTGTCCAATTTTGTCTAAAGCACCAATCCCAGGAATTTCCAGAATTCCGCTAACTGGCAATATGGACAGTCAGTATATGCCCACTTTGAAAAATAGGTATTGCAGTGTTCTATAGTAGTTATGCCAGCAGAGTCCTTCATGGCAATTGTGTCATTAGGTCATTCCAATAGATTTCATATGCGAAACAATGGTGATGTAAAAATGCGGCAGGCTAAAAGCCATGAACCCTAGTCTTCTAGGGCATCTCTACCTGTAATTCTCGCAAAATTTTAAGACAAGGTTTTTACTTTAGCCAAAGAAGACAAAATAAATTATAATGCTTGGATATAGGATCACAACAATACTAACGGAAAGCCCTGCACAGAAAACAGCTGAGGTGTGTGAAATAAATGAAAATTTTAAGAGTATTGATCCAGATTGACAATAGAAAATCAGAAGTCTAACAAAAAAACAGCAATCCTGCACAATCTTCAAAGGAGTCTGAGAGAGGTTACTGTATTTATTACTCTTTGTTAAGAATTTAGTAGCCAGTATTTATATCTACTTGATGTTGGGTAATCTTTGCCCGTAAGATTTTCAACATATGAAACAGACATATTTTGAACTTATTTTTGTGATTACAAGAAGCTTGGGATGACAGTTTAAGACATATAAGAAGGGAATATTAATGTCTAACCAATGAACATAATCAAGATAAGTCATTCAGTAGTGATTGATCACAGCCGTGTAGAGATACAAATTGTGAAAGCAAAGAAAATAATTGATAGAAAAAATAAACAGTATACTGTGAGAAATACTCAAACATAGAATGTGTTTCATGCTAGCGGGCCCTTCAGAGATAGGTTAGTTTCATACAATACTTCTTCTGAAGGAACTTCAAATTTCCAAAAGGTAAGGAGGAAATCTATTATAGCATTCTTCTAAATCTAATACAAATTTTGTTGAAGCAATAGTGGTATAAATGTAATGGAGGACACTCCTGAGAAAGTGGCCTAGGTTCAAATGCCCCTCGCTAAATAGGATAGCATAAAATTCTAACAAATTTGAAATGAGTTTGTGTTATAACAATTATGGGATATATTGAAATAAATGGTACTCACATAGCAGCACAAAGATCAAAACATCAAAAGAAAAGAAAATAAATAAATTCTTGATGTCCCTTTGGGATTATCTGGTAAGATTTATATTAGGACACGGAAAACCCCAAAATACTTTTTTCTAAATTTCTTTATATGAAATTGTAGCGATATAACGAAAAATATACTCCAATAACAGAAGCACTTCACTCTCGTAGATCTTTTGTAATAAGCTAGCCTTAATATCAATATTTCTTGATAACATGATTCAAAATTCTGAAACGCAAACAAAGTTTAGGCTGTCTTCTTGTCAATTATTGTTGTTGAAAACTTCCCAAATTCCAGTCCAAGTTGAATCTCCCATTTGCCATGAGGCAGCTGAAAATTTTAGCAAACGTGTAACAAAGGTTGTGATATGATCACGAGTTACATTGCATTTGCAGCCCATAACTCTAGCAGACATATGGCAAACTTCTGCCATGAAAATTATGGTGTGCATTCAAGTGTAACCTATGTTTACATGCCTTTCAAGTTTTGTTCAAGTTTACCATACAATACCCAGGTTCAAATTGCACACTACAATAATCCAGCAACATTCAAGTGTAGCCTGTATTTACAAATCTTAGGAATGAAGTTCAACTGTTCAAACTTAGCAAATCCCAACTTATTTTGTCCAATTTGAAAAAGCAGCCCATTACTTTCAGGAGAACATGTGGTGAGGTTGGGGAATAAACATTAGAGGCTAAATTGCAATGTAACCTACATTTACAAATCTTACAAATGTGGTTTAACTTTAACAATCCTGGTTCATTTCTCCCACTACAATTACGTAGCCCGTAACTATGTGAAAACATGATGAGGTTGTGAAGTAAATACTAAAAATCTTGAAATCCGGCTCAAGCTTAGACCGCCCACATTCAGTTCTTTATTACGATATAGTAGAGGGAATCATCCTTCACTTTCACTTTCATTCTAAAAAGATTACTTGATCCTAATTCTAGGGAAAGTATTTCTCCTAAGCAGACCCTGAGATTTGTCCAGAACTTGATTCGCTCTAGTTCCAAAGGGTTCTCATACTCATTCCCTGCATATCTCCCAAATACCAACCCCTGACTATGTTGTAGTGGTACTTCATTATCAACTTCCATAATACATACAGGTATTTATGCACTCATTTAACAGGAAAACAAGATCAAGTATCTCAATTAGTGAAATTGACAGTCCTTTAGATCATCAAGAGATAGTAACTCCACTGAATTTAGGACCTTAATGCCCGAATCACAGTCCATAACTCTACCAAACATGTGGCAAGTTTGTGGTGCTAAGATTATGCGATGCATCCAAGTGTACCCTATATTTACAAATCATAAAAAATGCAGTTCAAACTTAGAAAACACAGGTTTAACGCTGCAATAAGATAGCATAACTGTAGCGAACATGGAATATTGTCATGGCATAAAGATAATGTGATGCACTTTAGTGTAATCTATGTTTAGAAATCTTGAGAATGTTCTCCAACCCTACCCCACGAGGTGTTAAAGGAAAACCATAACCTTGCCTCACATATATGATTTATATCGAACACAAAAGTAATGATTAAAAGACTTGAGAATGTTTCCCAACCCTGCCCCGCTATGAATTAAGGGCAATTTGTAACCTCACACAATATATATCAAACAAAAAGAAAAATAAGAAAAATAATTCTTGGTATGCCAAGCTAAGTGGGCCTGGCAGTGAGTGCGGGAGAAAATCCATGACTAAGCAGTTTTGGACCTGAATGCTTGGGCATATTAAGTTAAGTGGGCCTGATTGTGGGTCAAATTGCATGATTAAGCAGGTTTAATCCAGAATAATACTGGGATGCTCAGTCTTCTAAAAAGTACCGAATTCGGGTGCAAGACCCAGCTATATCCATTCATGCGAGACGAGATCATTTTTCTAGATTTAATCACAGTGCAATAGTACAGGAGTCGGTGATCTCCCGTAACAAAGTCCCAATTACCACTTCCCTAGATGTGTCCACTGGTTCATCTCGCTAATTTCAATCTCACCATTTCAGCATTGCCTTGTGCAATGACTTCCAAATGGCCCATTCAAGCCTACAGGCGACATAATCTTAATAATCCACCGCTCATATAAGTAAGGTCGCCAAAATTGATAAGTAATCCCCGTGCGAGAAAAAAACACGTAACTTAAATACTACGAGGAGTTAAATCCCACAGCATTTCAACAAATTTCAACGCTTCATCTTATCTCATTAGAATTTAGACACCAAATACCATAAAATTTTAAATAATCCTGCGAAATCCACAGGAAGGATTATAACTTTACCGGCCACAAGCACAGGAATCGCCGCCACTCTTGCCAGCGTTAAAATCGTAGGTAGGGTGAGAATTCTTGACGGTGGTTCCGCTTTCTGTGAGCACTGCTGACTGTTGTTAGTAGCTTTAAGCCCTCCATTGTTGTAAATATGCTGCTCCAAGCCCTCCATTGACTCCTCTATTTTTGCTTTCCTGAAAACCCTAGCACATTGAAGAGTGCCTGCTTGCTGAAAAGAAAGAAAAACAATGGTCTGTGAATCTGCTTTTTTGGGAGTTTGTTCACAAGAAAACAACGTTGCTTCCTTTTTATTTGTGATATTTTCAGTTTTGCAACGAAGTTCAAAATTTGTAGCTTGCCGATGGCACCTTTTCCCGACTGGCTTTTTCTTTATTTTGGGATGTATTTTGTTTTTTATTCTTTCGTCGTGGCAGGTGAAGAAACTTCTTTAGCCGCTACCGTGTCGAATTTCTAGTAGAAAGATATACCAATTATTGAGCGAAAGTAGATGCGAGGGAATTTTCGATGGAACACTTTTTAGATCCTTTGGTATTACGAAACTTTTTAATTAGAGTTCACTGAATGGGAATTTTAGTAATTGATAGATAGATAAAATTTTAATGTCTATGAGGCTAAAAATAGTCTATGGGACAGTTAGACAATTTAAGCCAACTTCATTAATTCGGTTCTTTTTTTGTTCAAGTTGATGATGAGCACACCTAACTTCTCAATGTACTCCTCGATGAATAGGTTATGCCAAGAGCTATCAAATATAGTATCTACTAGCACTTGCACCGATAGGAGGTGCAAGGGAGTCGCCGATAGGTGTTCGAGGAATTTGTGTGAATGAATCGTAACATTATATGAGTTTTGTTTGATGTATGTTTAGTTGTGGTCAAAGCTCCCAT
>MU228495.1:2231931-2242916 GCA_018584345.1 Thuja plicata | reverse complement strand
CCAAAATAGAAATATTGGTTAAACCCAAACATGGGCAGGTGAAGTAGCATGACCTGGTGAAAAGTAAATGCAGGCAGGTGAAGAGAAACAAGTAAAGCTGCGTACAGCTGCGTACAGGTGGACATGGGCAGGTGAAGTAGCATGGCCTGCATTGAGTGTTGGTTTCAGAGAAGGACACGGAGTAGCACAGAAGAGGTATGGGAGACTCCATCTGGTCATGATTAAAATGAAGCGTAAAAAAAATGCAGAGGGGAAATGATGAAAACGAAATACTTGAACAGATATCTGATCTCCCATGGCACGGCAAATCTTCTGAATGACCTGTGCAGGTGCATTTGCCCAAAGCGAAACAGATTACCAGGAGGAAAAAAATACCAGATGTTTATGTGAGACACGGTATTAGCGTGAGACAATAAAAGCCAAGTACGGAGCCGAGCTCACTCGGACGAAAAGCCTATCGGCTAACAAGTCAAATTGTGATATTGCTAGTAGGATTCGTTGTGTAGTTATTGAGTCAAATTCATTGACCCATGTTTCATGAGTAGTGGTTCACAAGAACTCATCTCTCATGAGAATGAATAGAACACTTAGTACTCATTACATCCCAGTACTACTTCAACTCAAGTGGTGTTTCACCTTTGTGAACATCACTTAGATGCAATGAGTGCTAAGTGTTCCATTCATTCTCATGAGAGATGGGTTCTTGTGAACCACTACTCATGAAACATGGGTCAATGAGTTTCACTCAAAAACTACATAATTGAATTGTGATAGCAAGTCAAATTGTGATATCTCCTTGATAAGTAGGAGATATCTTCCAAAGCAAGTCAAATTGTGATATTGCTATTAGGATTCACTGTGTAGTTTTTGAGTCAAATTCATTGACCCATGTTTCATGAGTAGTGGTTCAGAAGAACTCGTCTCTCATGAGAATGAATGGAACACTCAGCACTCATTGAATGAATGAATGAAGAATTTTAATAACATCCACGAGGCCAAAGCAACCTATGGGACCCACCTGCTGACAACCAGCCTAATCTAGTTGTAGCCTTTTGACTAATTATTCTCTTCTTCGATGGATTTTGATTATCAAGTTTGCGGTCTTGTCAAGCTGCTTTTCTTCAAAGAGGTGGATAATATTGTTGTTGTCTAACATCTCTGAGTACTCGGATCTGATGTCGATGTATGTCGAGTATTCCATAACAAAGTGAAGAGATGCTTGTATCCCAATACTACTCCAGCTCAAGTGATGCTTCACCTCTGTGAGCATCACCTAAATGTAATGAGTGTTAAGTGTTCCATTCATTCTCATGAGAGATGGGTTCTTGTGAATCACTACTCATGAAACATGGGTCAATGAGTTTCACTCAAAAACTACACAATTGAATTGTGATAGCAATGTCACAATTTTAGTAATGTTCACAATTTTCAAGATTTTTTGATGACATTTTTCCTATTGTGGATCTTAATCAAGAAGCTAGTGGTTTTGGGAAGTCTTGTTTTTTTTATAGTTTATTTAGACTAGCACTTGCGCCGATAAAAGGTGCAAGGGTGTAGCCGATAGGTAAATAGAAGGAAGATATAAACTAATTTTAAGATTGTGTAATCAATTATATGAAAATATAGGTCTTTACACGTGTATCATTGCATACTATAATTTAGTACATTTCTTTGTTTGTTTGTTTTTCATTATTTTCATATATTTTGATTCTTTTGAATTATTATCATCCACTTTCAATCAACCAAGGTTATATAAGTATGTGTTGAGATCTATAATTTCAAGGAGACAAATTTTGGAAGCAATGCTCTACACCCGAACAAGTTGGAAATCTCATCATCTTGAAATTATTTCTTACATATCAAAGTTAATATCCTGTATGATTTGAACCCAAATGAGTACCGTGGGACCTGGGTAATATCTGACTCAAGCAATTTTAAGTACATGTGAACTTGAGCCTTGTGAAAAAAGAGGACCATCAACTAATAGCTCATATCGAATGTATGTGCTACTGAATACTAAAAGCCCAGTTTTTTGAATTAATAGGAAGAACAATTAAACAAATAAACGAAATGCTTATTGCTACAATGTTGAGCATTGAATAAGTGCCTTTGAACCAGATTAATTCCTTGTATTGCATCCATCATGCAAAATTGGGTTCACTTTTGTCTTGCAAAAACCATAGCTTGGCAATGTTATCTTCTCTCGTGAATTGCACTGTAATTGAGAAGCTTGTTTATACCTTGCAACAAGCTTGTAGTGTCAATCCTAGAAAATATGGATAAGCTGACCAAATTGCAAATGATGTCTATGATAGTAAATCAAGTAGATGGTCTGGCGTCATAAAATCTAAAGGAGATTGTTTTGCACTTATTTTTCGTATCACATCATGTAATCAGTTAGTGCAATGATACCACAAGAGTTAGGGATGGTGATTCATCTACAAGTAGTTGAGCTAGGTATACAAACGTTTTGTAAAAATAATTAAATACTATTAAATAATAATATACAATTGAACTGAGATAAATAATATAACATGTTTGAAAATCAATTATGTATTTACTATCATTAGGTTAAAAATAGACATTAAAAAAAGTCATTAAAATTATATATTTTGTGCTTATACCTATAAAAGATATTCAATTCATTAATAATATAGAAATTTCATGAAAAATATAAACCAATAATATATATTTACAAATAATAGTAATAGAGAAATTGGGGAAAGATAGAAAAGAGTAGTCATAATTATGTCTACGCACACTATGATTCAACATTTACAAGGTTTGTAATCTTTATGGGGCCAACTCTTTCGTCTATAATTCTTGAAGGTAATAAATGGTAGAAAGCTAAGATAATTTTATTTACAATTAGAAATCTATTAGATATTTTGAAGATATTATCGAAATCTCAACATCTTGAAATTATTTATTACATATCAAAGTTAATATTTTGTGTGATTTGAACGCAAATGAGTGCCGTGGGACCTAGGTAATATCTGGCTCGAGCAATTTTGAGTACATGTGAACTTGAGCCTTGTGAAAAAAGATGACCATCAACTAATAGTTCATGTCGAATGTATGTGCTACTGAATGCTAAAAACCCAATTTTTAAACCATAGCTTGGCAATGCTATATTCTCTCATGAACTGCACTATAATTGAGAAGCTTGTTTATACCTTGCAACAAGCCTATAGTGTCAATCCTAGAAAATATGGATAAGCTAACCAAATTGCAAATGATGTCTATGATAGTGAATCAAGTGGATGATCTGGCATCATAAAATCTAGAGGAGATTGTTTTGCACTTATTTTTTTGTATCACATCATGTAATCAGTTAGTGCAATGATACCGCACGAGTTAGGGATGGTGATTCATCTACAAGTAGTTGAGTTAGGTATACAAAAGTTTTGTAAAAATAATTAAATACTATTAAATAATAATATAAAATTGAATTGAGATAAATAATATAACATGTTTGAAAATCAATTATGTATTTACTATCATTAGGTAAAAAAAATGTAGACATTAAATAAAGTCATTAGAATTATACATTTTGTGCAGGGAAAGAAAGAAAAGAGTAGTCATAATTATGTCTATGCCCACTATGACTCAACATTTGCAACGTTCGTAATCTTTATGGGGCCAACTCTTTTGTCTTTAATTATCTCGCAGGTAATAAATGGTAGAAAGATAAAATAATTTTATTTACAATTAGAAATCTATTAGATATTTTGAAGATATTATCTTAATGATAAGTTTTGATTTTAATATTGAAATAAAACAAAAAATACTTTTATATTAAAAAGAAGCACAAATCTATTTGTCTCAAAAGAATTATTGAAATTTAAACTTATCTTTAATGTGTATAAATTAAATTAAAATATATATTATCTATGTAGAAATAATTATATATGCAGTGCAGCTTCATTGTTAATTCAAAAGTTTGAGAGTTGAGTTTTTGTATGGACTAAAAAAGTATTTGTGAATCTTTACAAGTCATACCAATCATAACATGGAGTACAATTCAAACATATAAGATTGACATGCACACAATCAACATCAACACATTAGTAAAGGTCGCAATAGTTTCACCTGACATTCACAATTTTGGCAATATAATTATTATTATATTAGTCAAAATAAATCAATATTTTGATAGATTCTTTTAAAAATTATATTGTTGTGTAGACATTTTTTAGTTTATCCTATTTGGTTTTTAAATGTATTTTATGTTTTATATTGTTTATTTTTATTTATGTATATATGTATATTTAATCATCATAATATTATTTGGATTTTATATAAATACATATGAAAGAAATGGCAATGATGGCATAGATCTATCTATTTAGATTAACATTATAAGATAAATATAAAACATGTAAACATAAAATAAATATTTTTAATATTTCTATATGCAATCTACATTTATTTTTGTTATGCTTAGTCAATGCTTGCATAAAAAAAAAACTCACAAAAAAATTAGATAGACAACTTAAATTCATTGGAGTAAAATCACATAATCTTATGCCTATAAATGTTGACTGTAACAGTCTACACAGTTTGAAAATCACTTGATTTCATTGAAATATATTGGTTGTAAGAAAATTTGCCTTCAGGTAGTGATTTTCATATAATTTACTTTTTACTGCTTATCAAACTTATACGTTAAAATTTTGACTCATTTTCTTAGTTGTTGTTCCTATTTTTGTACTCTAATTTTGACTCATTTTCTAATAGATTTTTTGGCCATTTTCTTTGCGCATTTATATTTATTTTGTCTATTACTCATGATGATCCAAGGATAGTAAGAAATACAGAAAATGCAATGAAAGGTTTAATTATTTAACTCAAACTTACAACAAAACTAAATTTACAACTTACCATTTTGATACTTTGCAAATAGCTAAGTTTTTAAAACTTATATCAGTATATATAAGTTCATCTACATAAATTAAGGTGTACTTATTTAATAGTAACTATTAAATAATAGATGAATAAAAGTTCTTATATTTAATATTTAGTGAGATATAGTTTTTGTAGTAGGTTTTCTTCAAAGAAAAAGCTATGAAGTAGTAACTAATATTGATACTTTGCCTATTATTGATGTTTGTCAAGCATTATATTAATAAAGATATCAGATTATATTAATATTATTATTGATGTCTGTCAACCATTGCATTATATTAATACTAATACTTTGCCATGGTTGCCTATTATTGATGTCTGTCAACCATTATATCTTTTACTGAGACATTTTTTATCAGATTTTTGAAAGCTAAGAATGCTCAATAGGTTACCTCTGAAGGTTTTAATTCACTTGAAACCATTTTAAAGAACTCCAAGTGAAAATTTTTCCATGCTTAAGACTGGCAAAGCCATTCTGGAAGACATAGACTGAATAATATTGCATTGCCCACACTCCAATTACAATCATAAAATGGAATTTTGTTAGATAGTAGAGTTGTATGTGCCCTGTTAGAATTTTATACAAACTGTGGAAGCATAGAAAAGGCAAGTGAACTGTTCGACAGAATGGGTCAAGGAGATGTGCATTCAAGGACGACAATGATAGAAGGATATGCACAAAGTGTATTTGTTCATAAGGGTTTACAAACTTTCAAGCAAATGCACTTGGCAGGTGTAAAGCCCAATTTCACAACCTTTGCGAGCATCTTCCCTGTGTGTGCAAAAATGGGGGTCTTCTGCCTGTGCAAAAATGGGAGACTTGGAACAAGGTATGAAAATCCATGAAAGCGTAAAGGAAGGGGGACTTTTCTCATATGTCACAGTTGCGCCTACCTTGATGTATACACAAAGTGGAAACATAGACAAGGTGTGGGAACTCTTTGACTTAATACCTCAAAAATATGTTATTTCACGGAATGTATAGATTGCAGGATATGCACAAAAAGGATTTTTTCATAAGGCTTTACAAACTTTTGTCATTGGGGACAGATGAAGAATTGATCTCACACGGAAACGCTGCAAAAAATAGAAGCATGTTAAGAGTATGTATAGAATGGTGAGTGGGCTGTGCAGGTGAGGATTGTAATAATGGATTTCCAAAAAGAGTAATCCTGATTCATTTTGTTTCATCTACAAATGCTTGCAAAGTTAAACATACCCGAATCCAGAAGTGCAATAAAACCACTTCAGCTCAAAAACTGGAATGACTATGGTAGGGCATTTGGAGATCTGAAAATTTGTAGCATTTGGGGGTAATTATACCCAAGTCTCTCTATGGCAATCTCAGTGGATAGTGAAAAGAAATGGCGAATTAAGTGTACTCATGTACGTCTTTGTCTGCTCATTATTTTTATTAGTTTAACATGGTAATCTGTGTTCACCCCTAAGGCTTTAGCTTTTCCCTTGTTAACTTGCATACCTTCTCATGATCATGAGTGTATTGTCATTTATTAAGCTTGAATATTTAAACTAGAGCTCTATAAATAAACTTCTCCATTATAAGACAGTAATACCTATTCACACTCAATTTACTCTGTAAATCTAGAGTGCGATTATTTTAGCAAAGCTTGATGAGATAGAAAGGGGTAATCTAGTGTATCCATTTATGCCATGGCTAAAGCTTGGCTTTGATTCAGAACTCAGACCTCTGCTAATGTGAAATTGTTCTCTATGGGCCCAGGTGAGGAGGAGTATGGAGGAAATCCAGTTTATTTCCATTTTCAGATCCTCAAAAGATTGAAGAATTTTCAAGGTAACTTTTTTAACTGCAGGTCATCGGATAAACCAATCGAAATACGGGTAACTACTTCTCATAACTTTGATCACTATTTAAAATGTGTAGAAATCATGTATGGTGAGCATGTGGATTTCCTCAATATTGAGGAATGCCTGGCGATTTTGTTTGTTGCTTCTGAAATATTGGCTGATGAGAGCATCAATGAATGCATGCAATATTTGGAAGCAGTTCGTTAGAGTGTTGACGAGGAGTCCCAGATTTGGAAAGTACTTTCTTTTGAGGGTTTGAAATTGAAAATATTACCAGATTTGGTTGTCAGGCTCAATCGGGAGGATGACGATGGCCATATAATTTTTGTGGAGAAGATTATCCAAGGAATGGTATCTCTTAGGGCCCGTTTGGTTGCACCCCATAACCGGGTTATGGGCGGCATAACCCGGTTATGGGGTGCAATTCCCTGTTTGGATGCCCTCTGTAAGAATGAGAATGTGGATTTCAAAATCCTCATTTGACTGAAAACGTGGATTTCGCAATTCCACCTCAGGAGGTGGAATCACTTTGGAATCCACGGTTATGTGGTGAAATAAAACAAATTTACTATTCCTGTCGGGTCCGGGAAAAAATGTGTTTTGGGAATGAAAACCCCATTTTTGCAGCCGCAGATATTCACGTTTAAGCAACGCCGTTGGATAGGATTCACTTTAGTTTGCGCTGTGCAACCCTAAATGGATTGAATTGAGGCTAACAGAGAAGCGGGGCGACAAAAAACCTGAATATCATTATTGGACTCGTATCCTCTTCTTCCTCTGTTTCTACCTTTCTCTTAAAACTACACCCCACCAGATTCGATCTCTGGACCATTCGATTTCCGTGATTTGGAGGAGAAACAAGAAGAGAATCGCCATGATCTTTTCTCAGAAGCTCAGATACCAACAACAGTAGACTCGCCATTAACACAACCTCAGATAAATTACTGAATCTGCAAGTATAAAAAGGGTATTACAGATTAAAACGACATTTTATAGAGATTTGAGCGAGCAAAGAAGGATCTGTTAAAGAGTCGGCATTGTTGTTTCTCTAAACAATGGGATGCATTTGAGTTTTAGGGTTTTTTTCTGTGGTTAACTACAAGTTGCTAGTTATAGGGTTTTGGGTTAAATGCTGTGGATTTTGACGACTAAAACAGTGAGCGGAAGAAAGCGGAAAAGGTTCGTTCATGTGTTATTGTTCTATAGTGGACTATAAAAATATCTTTCTTTTCCTTTTTATACACGTAATTTCATTTGTTGATTGGCTTTGAAATTTTAGATAGCAAAGGTGGAAAATGAACGGAAAATTTCTTTGTCATAATCCAATGGCTTTATAATATTTCGACGAAGGGTCAAACCTGGCTTGGATGCGCCTTTGGATGTTTGAACCATAAAGTATATATTATTTTAAATTAATTAATATAATTGAGATTTGATATTTACAATAGATGTGAAATTAAATGAGGATTAGATATTTAATATTTGAATCCAATCTATGTTCCTCATGAGCGATCTTTACAAAATATTCTATTGCATTTAATTGTTGTAAAATTTATATAAGTCAACATACACAGATGTTGGCATCTTTGCTTTAATGTAGCACATTACAATGATTTGATAAGCATACATCTAAATAGCAAGCCCCCTTTGGCTAACTTGCCACGTGTAGGGGGGTCTAGTCTGTCAAATTCTGTAATTAAATAAATAAATAATGTAATTAAATATAATCAAATAAAAATAAATGCAATAAGTATAATAAATATAATTAATATAATTAACACAGGTCAATAAAATATAATAAATAAATATAATAAATGAACAAAATATAATAAATATAACAAATTAACATAATATAATTAATTAACATAATATAATAAATTTAATTAAATATAATAATAAATAATAAGTATAATTAAATATAATTAACATAGGTCAATAAAATATAATAAATTAATCAAAATAAATTATTTAAAAAATATTAAAAAAATTTGGTGTCATATTCCAACTCCAATTCAAAATGAACAACCAAACGAAGAATATGGAGACCCAAACTCCTATTTCGATTCAAAGTGCAGAACCAAACAGAGAATATGGAGATCTACATTCCAATCCCAATTCGAAAATGTCCAACCAAACAGAGAATGAGAATTTCACAAATTCCAATTCCTATTTTCAGTTTGACAACCAAACANAGAATGTGGATTTACAAATCCATATTCCAGGGCAACCAAACAGTCCCAAAAAATGAAAACCAGGGTTTGCATAACCAGGCTATAGATAACCATGATTTGTTTCATTTTCCAATTCCCCAACCAAACGGGCCCTTAGTGCTTATCCAATAACCAGTTTACCCAAAAGTTGAAAAACTGTGGAGAAAGATTTAATAAGGATATTAGATGAAAATACATCTAGAGATGTCATGGACGTATGTGGGCATGTGCTTTTGCAAAGGTTTAAAGCATCCATTGGTTCTCATAATTTCTTAATCATAAACAGGTGTTTAAACCTTATTCTCCACTGTAATGGAAGAATACTGGAGGTTTCACATAAGGCATTCTGTGAAGATGTAGAATTTATTAACCATGTAAAAGATAACTACAATGTCGAATGAATTGCTAAGCTTGTGTTCGACATTATAATGTGGTTATTCTCGCATGGTTGATGGACAATACCACCTTCTGAATCCCATATAATTAAACGTCTACGACAAAATAAAAAACAAGATCTTTAAATGTGAAACAATATACCCCTTCCAAAAAAAAATGGTATTAAGTGTGAGACAGGTATTGAGATCGTTCATACGCAAGCAACCTCACAACTAAAGCCTATCGACTAATTAACTAATAACTAAACAAGGAAAATCAACTAAAACAAACTATTCAAATATGTCTTAATTGCTAGGAGACAACCATACTCGTGGATCTTTTATTATAATGATCACTCACACAGGTAGACAAACCATTGTCTATGCAGCTAGAAATGAGGAGCACGGTGAGGCGGTCCCCTTGTTTTGATTTTGAATGAATCTCGAGCTTAATCCGCTCAAACAGGCAATTGTATTAGCCATTCTACGCTCTAATTATTATGCCTTAATGGATATCTCTTACCGTATCCAACAACTTTAGTGCCCATGATAACCTTCACTGTCAATCTCAAGCTTGAACTTGGGTAGTCTGTGTGTTGGTTCTCAAGAGTCATTTTCAAAATCAAAAGCTCCTTCGCTAACCAAACTCCCAAAATCGCCGGTTAGCAAGGAACATCATATCAGAGGTATGCGTTGTAAGGAAGGAAAATATGAAAATGACATATACCAAAATATGTCATTACAAGTGGCAACAATCAGGAAAGAAAAATGGAGTTTCTCCAATACCGAAACTTAAATGCCAAAAAAAGTGGTGGAATTAGGAATGGAGGGCTGCAGTTTCTGCTCCAACGCCAGGCACCAATCATTCTCCTTGTATTGTGACCGCCATCCTCGGCACATTGAGAAGTCTAGTAACTTCCTACCACCGTTAAGACAATGTTTGAAGTAACAAATGTGATCTAGACTCTATGGCGGCCTTCCTTTCGATAGTGGTTGTCACTAATTAACGGATTTTTTTTTTGAAGAAATTGGATGGCAACATTTTTGTTTTGCGGAAGATGATGAAACGTTGAAGCAGTTGGATCCTTGAGATCTAGAGAAGTGCAAGGTAATGGTGTCGTCTCTCTTCCCCCTATAATTCAAACATCACTTCCTTTAGAAAAAATTGCATGCGAAGGCAACACGCAGAGAAATATTCCCCAAAATACTCCATTTGAAAAATTCCCCTAAAAACATCTTCCCTTGTGGTTTCAAACGCAGAACCCAGTATTACCATGATGGGGCGTTCATGAAAGATGCCTAAATAAGGAATCACGCAGACATTAAAGAATAAATGCCTCCTTAAATGTGGTGGTTTCGTAAAAATAGGCAAGGAATGTAGCAATTTCGTAAAAATAGGCAAGGTCCCCTGACGAAACCCCAAAATCTTAAAATAAGAATGTGAAACAGTATACCTCTTCTAGAACAAAACAATGGTATTAAGCGTGAGACAAGTATTGAGGTTGCTCGTACGCGAGAAAACTCGCACATAGGGTCCGCTTGGTTGAGGGGTGGAATGGGAATTGAACGGGAATTGGCATTTCCGAATTCCCAAAATGTTCAATTCCCTGTTTGGTTCCAAAATTAAAAATTGGAATAGGGTTATGCCAATTCTAATTTTGGGCCT
>MU228495.1:2212333-2231321 GCA_018584345.1 Thuja plicata | reverse complement strand
TGTGTGAATATACATGTGTATGTATATACATGTGTGTGTATATACTCTTATGTGTATATATACATACATGTATATATAGTATATATACATGTATGTATATATACACATGTGTATATACATACTCATATCTATATGCACATGTGTGTATATATGTGTATACACACGTGTGTATGTGTGTATATATATACACATATGTGTATATGTGTATACATGTGTATATATACACATGTATGTATGTGTATACATGTGTATATACATACATGTATGTGTATATATATATATGTGTGTGTGTGTACATGTGTATATATGTGTATGTGTGTATATGTGTGTGTATATATGTGTATGTGTACAAAAACAAAATTCCAATTCCAATTCTAGTTGTGTGGAAGCAAACACAGAATTTGCATCTTCTCAGTCATCTTCCAGGTGAACCAAACAGGACAGCCATATTCTAGAATTCATTTTTGAGAATAGCACAAACCTAGAATGGATTCAATTCTAGAATTGGCAATTCCAGCATGCACAAATTCCGCCAACCAAACGGGCCCTTAAAGCCTATTGGCTAACTACTAACCTTCAAGTTGTTTTTGTATTTACATATATCTTTGTAGGCAGCATACTCCATAATAAAATGTAATTTTATTTCAACCACACTTCTGTTAAGAAAATACAAATCTTATCTTCCCACTATTATTTTTTGCAAACCATCCATCTATCTATCTCATACCTAAGGTCTAAGATGGTGTGAACCAATTTATGTTGTAATGTTGAAATTAGTGTAGTCGTACTACTTTGATTTTAGTTTAGAGTCAGTTTTGATGAGATGTTATGATATAGTAGCATGTTTATATTTATGTAGAAGATGACAAGAGAGATCATTTTTTAGACGTCTTTTGAACTTTTTATTGTAGTATATTAATTATGTTTATAATATTTTTTATTTTTTTATGACGTTGTTTCTATTGTGAATCTTAATCAAGAAGCTACTAGTTTTTGGGAAGTCTTTTTTTAACAATTTATTTAGACTACTAACCTTCGAGTCATTTTTGTATTTACGGATATCATTGTAGGCAGTATACTCCATAATAAAATGCAATTTTGTTTCAACCGCACTTTTGTTAAGAAAATACAAATCCTATCTTCCCTCTATTTTGTGCAAATTGTCCATGTACCTATCTCATACCTAAGATCTAAGATGGTACGAACCAGTTTATGTTGTAATGTTGAAATTAGTGTAGTTGTGGTACTTTGATTTTAGTTTAGACTAAATTTTGATGAGATATTATGATATATCGGCATATTTATATTTATGTAGAAGATGACAAGAGAGATCATTTTCGAGATATCTTTTGAATTTTTTATTATAGTATATTAATTATATTTTATTAGTATATATTAAATATTTTTATTTTTTTATATTTGAAGATGAAAGAAATAGAAAAGGCACGAATCAAGATAAATAAAGTAATTAATTAGTTTTATCTTGCTTGTTTTTTTCTTTATTTATTGACTGAGTTGCATTCATGTATGCTTAATTTGCTTCCTTTTTATCTTGTAGTTGGGTGGAATGTGGTTGTTTAGACCAAGAATGTGATTTTGAGATTAGAAAATAGAAGAAAGGTGGCAACTTGTGTAAAGAAGGTGGATGAGAAAAATGAAAGTAAAGGCCTCAAATTATATATAATTTTTTTATGGATAAAATCAATGATCAAGTTTCACTTCTTAATGGATGGCTAGGATTGAATGAGAGAGAGGGAGAGGAAATAGATTGAAGACTTTTCCTTGTGGCAAGTGTCACAAGAGGAATGGAGATGTAAGAGTTAGGTGTGTTGTCACATCCCAAATTTTTCTTGCATAAACCTAACATTAACAATATACAAAACTGGATGGGGTCATTGAACAATTGTCTTATGTTATTTTATACATTATAAATGTGTGTGCATCAATGATAATTAGTTGTTATTTCAGAAAAAATCATGAAAGTGTGATTTATATGATGATGATTATTAGTTGCAAGCAATTTATATTATGGATTTATGTACAAACATATTGACTATGAATTTGAGTTTGAGTGAGTGCAAAGAAAATGTTAAAGGTGAAAACACATTGTTGAGATAGAGATGACCTAGCTGTTTGGCAACAATTGACATTATATAAATCCCACACACATGTAGATGCATTCACCCTACATATAGAATGTTTTTTAACATGAATATGTCATGCATTATAGCTTAACATGAATATGTTGAGCATTATGTGTTATGATTGGTCAATTGTGAATTATATATCTTATGGTTGGCTTATTAATGATTATGCATCATGATTGTTTGGAATTGGAAAAAATAGCTTAATGGATATGTACTTTTCATATGATTTATTAATTGAAAAAATTAGGTTAATTTTTTAAAAAATTGGGTAAGGTTTTGAGTGGCATCCTCATCCAGGAAACACAATTTATATTTGCATTAGACATTCCTAGGTCAAGGGTGCCCAAGACCACTAGCGACCTTGACTTTTGGGCTTAGATTTCATACACATGTTGCTCTCTTCCTCCCCTTTCCAATTTTGTTTATTCCAAGTCTTTATATCTGATCAAAGATCTTTTGTACATGTTGATTACTCTTAATTTTATATCTTTGGCCCTAGATATAACAACCAATCCACATTTTTCCATATTTCATTTTCAACTCAATCAGGGACTATTGGATTCACCTTTCACCCAATCCATTTCAATCAGATTTGAGGTTGAGCCAAGTGGATCCACTCTCCTTCGTGTAATCAAGAGGGAAATAGGTCTAGTTCCTCATTTCCTTCCCCAACATTACATTTTGGTGAAGTCAACGTATCTGACATCTTGCTTGCTTCTTATTTTTTTTTTTTTAATTTGATTTTTATGCACTTAATTAATTGATATTTGCATTCATTTATGAAATATATCATTTGTGCAATGGTTAATTGATCAATCTATTAGTAACTTGAATTGTTTAAGAATTTCTTTTATATTTGGCTCTGTGCAAGAGATTCATGGCCCTCTTTCCTACATCTAGTATCCGCATGAGAAGAGGTTATAGACTTATGACTTCCCAAAGTTTAAATAACAAGGGTATCGAGCTTAAGTTAACTAATCTATTCCATGGGAATTCAATTGAATCCTTTATTCCTACACAACATAGAAAACATTGCAAAGAAATGTTCCTCTCTCTCTCTTCTCATGATCAGGATGACTCCTTAACTTGACTAACAAGTGACCAATTGGGGAAGCTTGACCATGAATTGGATAGGATTCAACAATGGATTGGTCGAGTAAACTCAAATAGTAAGGCAAACTCCTTGATTTAAGGATTGAGGAGAATGATTCAAAGCGATGAACATGGTGTGGAAGTATTGTGTGGAATCCCATATTGTTAATACTAATGTTATGCCCATGAAAAGTTGTGTTGAAGTGCTCCATTGCTCTGATCGTACAAGTCAATTTGAATGTTACATTCATATGCTTTCATTATTGCCTAATATTTTTACATACACATCTTCATCATGGCTACCTCTACACATAATGTTAATCCTACAAATGTTAGTCATGAGGGACAACCTATCAATCGATGCCCCTACATACCTCATTCTATTACCCTTCCATTTGTTTCCCAACCATCTCCTTTACCCACCTATCATAATGTTCCACCTTCCTAGACTCAAAATGTTTCACCTAGATATGAAAATGTTACACCTCCATCATAATCAAATACATCCAACACCAATTCATCCATTAAATCCATTATCAATAATTTAGCTCAAACTATTTCATCCTTGCAACAACAATTGACTTCCCCAACCTAATCCAAGCTTAGTATTCCCACATGTGATATAGATAGCCCACTTTTCCAAGATATTGGTTGTGTTATTGTTCCTTGATACATGGATATTCCTCAATTAGAGTTATACAATGGAAAAGGTGACCCATGAATCATGTGAAAACATTCTAGATTTTGTGTAGTGATTTATCAAATGATCATAGACTCATGGAAAGATTGTTTTCTCAAACTACTAGAGAGAAAAATTTACAATGGAATTTCTCTTTGCCTCCCTTTTCCATTGATTCTTTTAAAAAAAATTGCTAATGTATTCATACAAATGTTTCAAAATAACATTGGGTCTCAAATTACTTTGACTTATTTGATATATTGTAAGGAGTTAAAGATAAAATAATTGATTTTTTTAGTAGATATAAACATTTGCATTGACAAATTGCTTATCATGTGCTTGGCGGTGATGTTCAAATAAATTTCATTTCTAATTTGTAAAAGGATATTAGAGATAAACTTATATTTTCTAATAAATACATCTCTTACACGATTGTGTACAATGCTTTATAATTATTACCTTCAAGTGAGCCAATTTGAATCTTCTTCATCAATGGCTCTAGTTGATGAGAATGACATTTCTCAACAATCATTTCAAAAGTTTCAAAAACAAAACAAAGGTTTCATCAAGATCAATAAAAACTCTTCAAATTATGTTGATACACAAGTAGTAGCCACAACATCAGGTGTGGCCCCTTTAACATCAACCTTTACACATCATACCTTTTCTGTTATTTATGAATCATTACATAGTACCATGCTTAAATTGATTAATGCTAATGTGATGAAATTTCCTCCCATCAAACCAGTAGATACCTCTAAGCCTTTACTAGCTTCCTTTGATCCCAAAGCCACTTTCCAACACCATCACCAAATCGACCATGATATAGAGAGTGATTTAGAATGAAGCATGTGATCCAATATCTTATTGATTCCAACACCATAACTCTAGAGGGTCTAAAATATAAAGGAAATAAATCCATAGCGCCCCCTAATCAAAATTTGCAAATCTTTATCGATCCTTTGGCCTCTCACTCTACCAATATTATTGAACCTAACAAACCTAATTATATAAATGTTTTTGATAAAGGAACAAACAGGTTTTGAGGGGACCTGAAACTCTTTTTACAAAATGCTACTTAAAAAGATAGACACATTAAATCCAACAACCAAAAGACAACAAAAATCGATGAGATTAATTTGCCATTAGTATGCAAACAACAATTTCGATAAGCATACACCCAAAGACAGGACAAGAGCAAACCAAAGATCAGATAGAAAGAGATCACCAAAGATGACTAAGTGCAAAGAGAATCGACGACACAACTTAGTGTGTAAACCAAAAATGCAATGACAGAAAGATAAAGAGGAACCTGACGTGCAAGATATAGTGCAGACCGACAAGACAGTTAAAGTGCAACCAAAAAAACAAAATCGAAGGACAGTAAGAGCATAACTGATAGACAGAAACTGAAAGTCAGTTGCAGCCCGCAAAAAGTGGATTTGACTTCCACGTCAGATAAAACAAAGCTTATTCTATTTATAGGATATTTATTTATTTTAAATCCATTTCTTTAGGGACAAGGAACATGAATGTAAGTGCTTTAATCAGTCTAACTGATTTAAAACACATAGACTAGGAGATCTAGGTACAAGTTGTAAACTTGATCTTAGAGTTAACATTGTTTTTCTCGAAACTTGATGTCAATCCATCTATAAATAGATGATGCAATCATTCATATACATGGATGAAAAAGGATGTGAAGAGAGAGGAGAAAATTAATGAAACATACGAGCACATCTAAAGATCAGATTGAGAGTTTCAAGAACAAGAATAGCAAAATGTGAATTTGGTTATCAGAACCAAGAACATAGGATACCGAGAATCAAAGGTATTATTCAATCACAATTAGGTGATAATATTTTTCATATAAACTAAATTGGATCTGTATCAGTAATAGGAGATTGCATTTACCAAATCAATTTGTAATTTGCTATCATTCTAACAAGTGGAGCAAAGTATACAAATCCTTTCAAGGAAGGTGGATTTAACAGTCCAACAACAAATCTCTTAACTGAGTGCACACTCAACAATGTTGCTAAAGCTTTTAACAGAGTAGACTTTAACAGGTTTCCACCAATACTCTTAACATGGTAGATCATCATAAGTGATCAAATTGTAAGACTTAACCGACCCCTTCCAATCTGCAGATAGTGAAGATTTTGTGGGTGTCATTCCCACCGCAGTTTTTACTTCCTAACAGGAGTTTTCTGTGATATCATATCCTGTGTTATGTGTCAAATTACTTTCATGAATGTTTCTATGAGTGTTCACATGTATGTTAATGTTATGAATCGATATAACTCACATCAAGATAGTATAGATCAGATTGAATGGATATACAATTGATTACAAAGGTTAATTGATTAAAGGATACAAAAGTTTTAGAGTCACTGATTCACCCCTCCCCTCTCAGTACATACTTCCCATTAATCCCAACAATTGGTATCAGAGCTAAGTCTCTTCTTGGAAACCTTCAAGGCTTAAGAGAAAAGATCATACAATGGAGAAGTACATACTTGATAAAAATATTGAGAATAAAAAGCTTGAAATTCAGATGTTCTATGAACAGTATAAAAAAGATAGAATCAATATGAGACAACTACTAGATGAAAAAAAGAATATGACATCTTGTTGTAGTGAGGCAGATTATCATGAGGAAGAGATACCAGATTTCTTTGAGTCTTCAAGATCAACTACAAGCAAAGCATCAGATACATCAGAAGAAAGCATCACAAGCCTAACTGAAATCAATCTACATCTGGCTAGACAAGTTAAATCTCTGCAAATCGGTCAAGAGACATAGATGGTAAGGATGATTGATGTCATGAACAATGCTAGACAGATTGAGCAAGAAAGAACACTAGCTATTGATGATAGAAGAAAGATCACTGAAAAGCTACAAGAAAAATAGTATGAAATATAAAGACTTATAGAGCATCACCATGAGATTACAAATCATATTATTCTTATGAGTCAAGAGGCAAACATAATAACTGTTGAACTCATTGAAAGAATATAAGCTATCGGTGAGCTAAGGGATGAGACTAAAAAGTTAAAACATGAAATAAGAATTCAGTAGCAGCATAATGAGATTATCAAGAAAGCTGAAGAAAGCAATAAAAGAATGGATGATTTTCTTGAAGGACAACGAAGAGTCAACAACAATACCGGTCTAGGTTTTACCGAGAATGAAGAATCATCAAATCAAAATAATCCAAAGAACGTCTATGAAAATTCAAGACCAAGAAAGCTTACATGCAATCACTGTAGAAAGCAAGGCCATAGATCAAATGTATGCAGAGGCAAAATGAAAGGTATTCCTAAATCTACATCTTAATTCATAGGATTTTGTTATAAATGTAACAAGAAAGGACATAAAGCATATGAATGTAAGTCTGAGATGAAACAACCAAAGAAGGAAACCTACATAGACAAATATTGTCCTACTTGCAAAATGAATGGGCACACAACTCTTGAATGCTGGAAAAATAAAAAGCAAGCATGGAATCCTAAAGGTCAAGTCACTCCCTATCAACCGAAGAGAGTTGGTAACCATTATGTATGGGATTATAATACTTAGATAAATTGTACAGCATGTGGAAGATATGGTCACATTGTTGCAAACTGTATGAGACAGTGGACTAGAAAGTATAGAGGCTGGACTAACCCCATAATGGCATGCTTACACTGTCATAAAGTTGGTCATCTCAAGAAAGACTACAGAGACCTAATGACAGAGATAAGCACTTATCCCAATGGAAACACCATTGAAGACATCCGGAGAGATAGAGACAAAATGTGGAGAAAAGCTTTAAACAATGATGAAGCTGGACCAAGCAATGCAAATAGTGACACCCCATCCAATGGATCCGGTGACATCACCACCCCCACCTAAGCAGAACAAGTAAGTATGGAACTGCATTACCCCAAGCTATTACTTTACATCAGTTCCATAATACGTTGATATAATGCCAAATTAGCATAAGTAAAGATGCATCATGGTATGACTTGTTAAAATTTGTGATAACTATGCTATTGGGTATTCATACCGAAACCTGTCGGTATACACTCAAAGATGAGACTGCCTACACTTACTAAAAGCGTCGGTTAAAAGTAAAGTTGCTAAGTGTAAACCGAGCCTCGTCGGTAAACAAGAAAAGTGAACAAGTTGTCTGCAACACCAAAACCCGTTGGTAAAAGCAAGAAGGAATAACGACTTCTCTGAAACGTTATGATTGTCACCAAAGGAAAATGAAGTCTTCACCGATGAACTTCGTCTTCATACACCGAGGAGTTGGTAAGCATTTATGACACGCATTTTAGGGCATCAACTATAAATAGGGCAACTGAACAACTCATTGTTCACAACAACCAAGAGTAGAGCGACCAAGGCAATTTTTGAGCAGAAAGCGACTGGATCATAGAGCGACCACAACTCGACCACCAGCACTCCTAGCAGATCAGAAATCTTTGCAAGCACAAACAATAAGTTCTACAGAACCGACAACTCTATTTTCACGCATTTCACAAGAAGCCCTAAATTTTGAAAATGGCCTCGACATCAAGATCTGTGAAATCCAAGAACACAAAGAAGGATGAGTTCAAGCTCATAAAGAATCTGGCATGTGAGGAACCTAACTACAAGATCCATCCTGAGGTTGCCTCACAACCTGATGACGCTGGAGCATTTTCACGCATACCAGCTAGGGTTTTACTCGTGGAAGACGTTCAATCTTTTATACACTGAAAGATTGAAGAGATAGGAACTTAAGAAGTTGAAGAAGCTTATAAGAAGTGCAATGAAGATGGAACACTAAAAGATGAACACAAGCATGTAGAAGTAAAAGGGCTCACCAATGCCCTAATGTTCCCGAAAGTTTTCAAAATCGAATGGATTCGGTTAGTACTAAGATGAATGCATAACAACAAGCTATGGCTTAATGAACCGAAGGTGATAAACTGAGATGTCATCCATGCGGTCATCGGTTACCCTATAACTGAGAAAGTAAAGGCACTAAAGTATCCACCTAAGGCCAAGACTGAGAAGATGACAGGAGCCAAATGGGATGGCAGAGGACTAAAAGTTACCACAATAACCGATGATGAGATCAAATTCGGTGCATGCGATCTAGGTTACAAATTCTTCCAAGCAAGCAGATTGAACAACATAGCATTAGGTGCAATAGACACAACCTACAAAATTGTGAAGAAGGGAACACAATTAGACTTATCCAAACTTCTACTAAATCAGTTGAAAGATAACTTAAAGACTATCATGAATGCGAAGTCAAACACATGTAAGTTTGGCTCACTCATAATGTATATTTTCTTCTACTTTCAAGAAACATTCCCATCGGTAGGAGATGTGAAATGGGACACTACCAAACTGGTCACCATGCAAATCAATGAACACATAGCATCACTGGGAGATAAATTTGAGACAGTCAAGGATGACTACTTCAATGTATTCAAAGACCGAATGCAAAAGAGGGTAAGAATCCTTGAACAACTCATTGAGAAGTGTAAAGATGAGATATGTTTTATGGTTGATATAGATAATACTTACATTAAACCTGTTGTACCGAGGACAACATGGTCACAACCATTAGAGTATGAAATAAAAATTGATCTTGCAACTAAGGCAATTGATGCCTTGATCAATGAACCATTGGATAAGAAACAACCCAAGTTTGGAACATATGAGGAGGCCAAGACAAGAATAAAATCTGGCCTAGTTGTTAAGAAAATTGTTAGAAAGAAGGACAAAATGGTGAAGAATCTCAAGAAGATACTGTTGGCAATTGAAGAAGCTAAACAGGATGAAGAAGTTGAACAGGAGGAAGAAACTGAAGAATAGTTATCTATCGGTAAAATTGAGGAAAAGGATGACTCTGAGGAAACAGAGTCGGATTCACCACCCCCTCCACCAACTAAAAAGCCAAGAACAACAGTTGCTTCTAGAACTAGAATCCAAACATCAAAGGATTCTACTCCTTTGCCTTTAAAGAAAGGAAAGGTGATGACATACAAGAGGAAAGCTGCCACACCGAAGAGAGGGAAAAACAAAAGAGGAAGGAAATTCATCAGAACCTGAGAGGATATTGAAGGTACCGAGCAAGATGAAGCTATAAAGGCAGAAAGTGTCAAGGTACAAGCTCCTGAATCTATTGATGACATATGCAAATCTATTGCAAATTTTGGATCTATTACAGATTCAAAGATTAGAAGATGGTTGAAATTAGACCCAGAAGATCAAAATAAAATAGAGGATGCCATCATAGCAAAAATGTACAAGTTCAAATATGTACCGATTCAGTTTGAAGGCAATCATGTACCAAGAGAACTATTGGATAGACTATACTCCAGATGGACATTTGCCTTGAAGAATGAGAAAGAAATAAGAGAAAGAGTACTTGTTTCTCTCATGCCATCTGAATCAAAGAAGGTAGAAATAGATGAAATGATGGAGAAGAACAATAAGGAGTTCTCACCGAAGTTGAGAGCATATAAATTTCTTGAAGGAAATCTTATAGAGCTTGAATAGGACAACCACAAGAAATGGTGTAAAATTATGAATAGACCTACTGAGGAGGAAAGCCCCGACAAAGACATACAACAACAAGATTTTGATAAGGCAACTCAAGATGACAAATCTATTGAGTTAGATAAGGAAGAAGATGACATAACCAACAACAAGAATGCAGATGTTGTAGATGAATCATGGCTAGATATCACAAATGACAACATTGTGGATACTAATGTCATTGACATCACCGATGACCCAGCAAAGGAAATTAATAAAGATGATGTCATTGTTGCAAAGGACAAAACTGATGAGCATGATACAACAATTGATACTGCACAAGTAAATATTCCAGGCAACATGCCAATATTGATACAAGCTATCAATATTTTGCAAGAATCAAGCAAGTCACCAGAAAAGGACACTCCCAAGGATGCAGGGGAAGAAGAAAAGAAAGACAACACCGATGGTTAGCAAGATATCGAAGCCACTCAAAATGTAACTGACACTGATAAGGTTACAAGAGGAGATACTGAGAAGGACGCAGATACAACAGATAAGAATGCAGAAACAAAGAATGATGAAGCTAAGGACACTGATGAAGGAGACAAACCTAAAGATGGTACTGTTGAGGAAACCAACAAACATGCTACCGATGATGTGAAGGTGAATGTGGAGACGTCTACAGACACCCGAAAAGATGAAATCGACACCAAGCAACAAAAAGAAGCACAACAAGTCACTTCATCAAGCATAACTGAGAAAGCCAAGAAATTGGCAATGGTTTTACATTCAAGTGATTCACAGAAGAAGAAGAAGAAGAAATCAAAGAACAAGTTGGAAGTCACCTTGGATGAACTTATAGAAATACCAAAGTGTGACCCATCTATACTTGATTTTGAAGCATTACAAGAATATGGAGAAATATGCCAAAGAAAGGCATTACAGGAGAAGCTGAAGAAACAACACAGGGACTCCATGGTACTAGAGACAACATGGGACATATTGCACCAAGTTTTACCCGATGTTGATATTGATCAAAATAAGCCAATACTAGATCAATTAGCAACTCTCACAGACACAATAACAACTCAAAATATAGATGTAGAGAAGGCAATTGAGGAGAGAGCAGAGCTGAAGTACCAACAAAAGCTTATTGAGAACATCAGCCAAGAAGTGGCGGTAAACAAGGTAAAGCTATCAGAATTCATCACTGAATTAGACCCAATCATAACTGAAGCTATAAACTTTATTCAAAAATTGAGCACAATAGACAAGTTCACTAAAGAAAATAGTGACAACATTGCAAAGCTGGATACAGATCTAGCAAACAGTGCAAAAAGCTTAACCAACGATGGAGACAATGCAATTAAGTTGCATTATGAGAAGATCATAAAGATAAAAAGGTTAAGGCAGGAACTATGGGAAGCAAAGACACACTTTAGGGAAGAAGTAACCGAGCTCCAAGCTCAACTTCTACCAATCCTTACACTGCTTCAACAACATATCAGTTCAACAAGGCAACTGATAGGAACCCCCAAGTGTCTGTAGCAGACAACATCTATAACATGCACTCAAAGATCACACTCGAGCACATGGCTCTGGAGAACCTAAAAGAACAATGGGAGAAAATGATGGAAGACATGAAGTCTTCACACTCCCACATTTTTTATAAGCTCTAAGGTAAAGACCTTTGCCCTTAATATCAAAAAAGGGGGAAAATGATATGAGTACAAAATAAAAGAGAAAATGATATGTATAAGGAAAGATATCATATGTGTAGCTCGACCCCAAGGCAAGCTCGAACCTAGAGCGAGATCAGATATACCGGCATATACATAGGGGGAGTCATGAAATGACTAAGTATTGTATATGTTGTATATACTTAACATTTTGTTAGTATTTTGCACATATTAGTTTTTGATACTAATGTCAAAGGGGGAGATTGATGACATTAATTTGCCATTAGTATGCAAACAACTCTTTCGATAAGCATACACCGAAAGACAGGACAAGAGAAAATTGAAGATCAGATAGAAAGAGATCACCGAAGATGACTAAGTGCAAAGAGAACCGACAACACAACTTATTATGTAAACCGAAAATGCAATGACAGAAAGATAAAGAGGAACTCGACGGTGGAACCTGACGTGTAGGATACAGTGCAGACCGACAAGACAGTTAAAGTGCAACCGACAGAATAAAACCAAAGGATAGTCAGAGCATAACCGACAGATAGAAACCGAAAGTCAGTTACAGCCCGCAAAAAGTGGATCTGACTTCCACGTCAGATAAAGCAAAGCTTATTCTATTTACAGGATATTTATTTGTTTTAAATCCATCTCTTTGGGGACAAGGAACATGATTGTAAGTACTTTAATCAGTCTAACTGATTTAAAACACATAGATTAGGAGATCTAGGTACAAGTTGTAAATCTGATCTTAGAGTTAACATTGTTTTTCTCAAAACTTGATGATGTCAATCCATCTATAAATAGACGATGCAATCATTCATATACATGGATGAAAAAGGATGTGAAGAGAGAGGAGAACATGAATGAAACATACGAGCACATCTATGGATTAGATTGAGAGTTTCAAGAACAAGAATAGCAAAAGGTGAATTTGGTTATCAAAACCAAGAACAGAGGATACCAAGAATCAGAGGTATTATTCAATCACAATTAGGTGATAATATTTTTCATGTAAACTAAATTGGATCTGTATCAACAATAGGAGATTACATTTACCAGGTCAATTTGTAATTTGCTATCATTCTAACAAGTGGAGAAAAGTGTAAAAATCCTTTCAAGGAAGGTGGATTTAACAGTCCAACAACAAATCACTTAACCGAGTGCACACTCAACAGTGTTGCTAAAGATCTTAACAGAGTAGAATTTAACAGGTCTCCACCGATACTCTTAATAGGGTAGATCAATTAGAAGTGATCAAATTGTAAGCCTTAACTGACCCCTTCCAATCTGCAGATAGTGAAGATTTTGTGGGTGTCATCCCCACCACAGTTTTTACTTCCTAACAAGAGTTTTCTGTGATATCATATCTTGTGTTATGTGTCAAATTACTTTCATGAATGTTCACATGTATGTTAAATTTATGAATTGATATAACTCACATCAAGATAGTATAGATCAAATTGAATGGATATACAATTGATTACAAAGGTTAATTGATTAAAGCATACAAAAGTTTTAGAGGTACTGATTCACCCCTCCCCTCTCAGTACATACTTCTCATTAATCCCAACAAAAACTATAATTAGACAATAGACCAAATAAAACCTAGTTAAGATTCTCGAGTGCCTCCACTACCTCTGCCTCCAACTGAGTCATATTAAGATCTATCTTCTTTAGATCCTGAATGCCTTGGTTGGTGGTTTTCTTCTTAAAATTGGCTCTAGTCCTTTTGGAGGTACCAATATTCTCCTTTTGCACCTTCTCAATTGAATCCACAACATCCACCACCCCCTCAAGCTAAAGGTTTTCAAGTTTTCTAACCATTGCATTAACACTTTCTATATAACTCTTAACCACTTTATGGCTATATGTTGTTGGAATTACTGGAATGATGTACTGAGAGGGGAGGGGTGAATCAGTACCTCTAAAACTTTTTATGTGATTGGTCCATTAACCTTTGTGTCATCAGATTTCTATATTCACCTATCTATCTATTCATCTTTCTTTATGTATGTGAAATCATAACATAAGTTCTTTACATGTGTAAACATTTAAGAAACATACATGAAAGTAAATAACACATAACAAAAGATATGATATCGCAGAAAACTCCTGTTAGGAAGTAAAAATAGCGGTGGGGATGTCACCCACAAAACTTCACTATCTGCAGATAAGAAGGGAGCCGGTTAAGGCTTACAATTTGATCACTTATGATGATCTACCTTGTTAGGAGTATTAGAGTGGAGACCTATTAGGATCTACTTCGTTTGAAGCTTTAGCAACACTGTTAGGTGTGCACTCTGTTAAGAGATTTATAAAGAACTATTAAGTCCACCTTCTACAAAAGGATTTCTGATGTGTTGCACTTATTAGAATGCAACTACATTATAAATGTTGATCTGATAGTATGTGCAATCTCTAATTGATGATAACAGATCCTATAAATCTTACAATGTATATGTAATCACCTTGAGTGATTGAATGATACCTTGTCTCTGCTCGTCGGTAGCCTTGTCTGTGTTCTTGAGAACTGATATGATCTGTTTCTGAACTTTGCATGAATTCACTTCTTCTGCTTAGATGCTCTCCGTGGCTACAATCATTTATCAACTCATTATCTATTACAAATGATTGAACATCTATATATAATAGTTTCTAGGTCCATTCTTGATTCACGCTTTTCAAGTTTAACTCTAGATTCAAGGTTTACAACTTGACCTTGATTTTTAGTTAGTTATGTTTTAGATCCGTTAGGATGCTTTAAAACATTTGCAATATGTTTGCTTGACCCTCAAGTAATGTTTTAAAACAAATTAAAACTCTATAAATAAAATTACAATGTTTTATCTAACGTGGAAAGTCAAATCCACTTTTTGCGGGTCCTGTAACTGACTGTCGGTTCTGATGGTCGGGCTGCTCTGTCAGTCTGTCAGTTTTCTTTCATTCTTTGCTCTGTCGGTCTTCTGTTCCGTTGGTGTCCCTATATTGAAACTGTTTGTCGGGTTCCTTGTCTTTTCTGCTCTGTCGGTGATGTTCACAAAACTATACCGTCGGTTTAGTGATTTTGGATCCGTCAGCGATGTACCGAAAACTGTTTCGTCAGTGATGTCCTTTATGCTTTGTCGTCGGTTTCAACACTTGACAGTGTTTGTCAGGCAATTCTATACTTAGGATTTTTATGACAAGCATTGTCATCTCGTCGGTTATGTAGTGTGCTGTCTGTTGGGTATGCCTATACCGATGACCTTTATCATGTTTTTCACTTAAGTATAATAATGGCAAAACTTAATGTCATCAATCTCCCCTTTTGACATTAGTATCAGAAACTGATATGTGCAACATACTTAATGTATTAGTATGTACACCTGTGTATACTTCATCCTTAGTCTTTTCTTTTTAGTCATGAAATGACTCCCCCTATGCATATGCCAGTAAGTGTAAGTTTATGTACATATGATTGCCTTCCCTTTTTTTGATATTTGATATAGTGTACATATTCATGCTGTACATACAACATACATATCTTTTTCTTTTTTAGCTAATGTAGTATATTGTACATATGTACTATTCATTCCTCCTTTTTTGATAATAAAGGCAAAGGTACTTACAACTTTTCAAAAATGTGTGAGTGAGAGGCTTTAATTTCCTCCATCATCTTCTCCCATTTCTCCTTCAAATTTTCTAGATCCATGTACTCAAGTGATATCCTTACATGCATATCGTAGGTTGCTGTCTACCACAGACATCTCCGGGGTTGAGATCAGATTCCTTGCATCTGTAATGTGTTGTTGCAGAGTGGTGAGGTTTGGCAAGATGTGAGCTTGCAGCTCAATAACCTCATTTCTAAACTGTGTCTTTGCATCCCATATCTCTTGTCTTAACCTGTTTACCTATGTGATCTTGTCATGGTGCAACTTTATTATATTTGTATCAGAGGTTAAACTTTGTGCACTCGCTGTCAGATCTAAATCTAGCTGGGACAGCTTTTCACTATTCTCTTTAGTGAAATTTTTAAGTGTGCACATTTGTTGAAATAAGGTAATAGCTTCTATAATCATAGGTTCTAATTGACTTGCTAGTTCAGAGAACTTTACCTTGTTTTCTGCCACTTGGCTGATCTTTTCAACTAATTTGTGTTGATACTTCATCTCTGCCTGTTCTTCCATTGCCTTCTTTGCATCTACATTTTGAGTGGTGATGGCGTCGGTAAGAACTGCAATTTTCTCCATGACTGATATGTCATCTTCAACTCTTGTAACAGGAACAAGTTGATGTACAATATATCCCTAGCTTTTTCAAGGGCTTGGACTTCCCTATGTGCCTTTTTCATTTTGTCTTGTATAGATTTTATTTAACACATCACTCCAAACTTTTGAAGTGTTTCAGTATCTAAAGTAGATACATCCCAATTGGGTATTTCAATTACCTCATCAAGTGTTACAACCAAGATGTCTTTCTTCATTGCTTTCTTCTTCTTCTTCTTTGATTGGGAGACAGATTGGTGAACTACCATTTGTAGATCTTGAGATTGGATTGATTTGGTGAAGGTCAAGAAGATGAAGCTTCTTGTTGCTTCTATTCAGAGTCCACTTGTTGGTTTTGTGAAGACATCTCTTCATTGGCCTTGGGTGTATCAACGGATTTTTCTTCCTTATCCTTAATGCTATCATCTTGCTTAACTTCTTCACTTTTTTCTTTTTCTTCATCATTCCTCAATGTTTCATCTTTGTCAATATCTTCTCCTTTGTCTTTTTCAGTAGACAACTCTTGATGAGTGTCAGTTGCATCCTTCATCTTTGTGTATGTATCTTTTTGAGTGTCTAATGCATCTTTATTTTCTTCATCACCCGTGTCCTTGGGTATGTCATCATCTTTCTTAGATGATTTCTCCTGACTTGAATCAATATCAATAGCTTCTATCAATATTTTCATGTTGGTCGGTGTATTTACCTCTGCGGTGTCATTAAGTGTGTCTTGTCTGTTGGTATTACCTTGTGCAGTAGTGATATCTTCATCTTTTTGCACCTCTTCTGCAGGTTCTTTTCTTGTAATGTCATTAACGATATTATCCAACCATGTTTCATCATTGACATCTTCATTTATGTTACATTTTCTTATTGGTTTGTAGCCATTATCAGGTTCTTTTGGTGTCCATGCTTTCTTGTTCTTTTTCTAGCACTCCTGATGTGTATGTCCATTCATTTTGCAGGTAGGACAATACTTGTCCATGTAGGTTTCCTTCTTTGGATTTGTCACCTTAGATTTGCATTCATGTGCCTTGTGTCCTTTCTTGTGACATTTATAACAATTACCAATGAAAGTAGATTGTGATTGAGGAATACCTTTCATTTTGTTTCTACAAATGTTTGAGGTGTGGCCTGGTTTTCCATAGTGATTGCATGACACCTTTTTGGTTCTTGGAGTTGCATAAACATTCCTTTGATCTGATTGATTAGATGATTCTCCATTGTTGGTGTACACTATACCTGTGTAGTTGTTGACTCTTCTTTGTCCGTCAAGGAAATCATCCATTCTTTTATTGTTATCTTCAACTTTTTTGATTAATTCATTGTGTTGATTCTGAATTCTGACTTCATGCTTTAGCTTCTCATTCTCTTCTCTTAGCTCGCTGATGATCTGTATTCTTTCAATGAGTTCAGTATTTAACCTGTTTGCCTCTTGACTCATAAGAATGATCTGATTGGTAATCTCATGGTGATGATCAGTGGGTCTTTAAATCTCTAATTTTTTTCCTTGTAGCTTTTCTGTAATTTTCCTCCTATCATCAATAGCCAATGTTCTCTCTGATTCAACTTTTCTTAAATCATTCATGACATCAATCATTTTTACCATCTGAGTCTCTTGACAGATTTGCAACATCTTGATTTTCTCTGTCAGATGTAGATTGATCTCTTGTAGACTTGTAATCTCTTCTACTGATGTGTCTAGTGCTTTGCTTGTTGTTGATTTAGCTGAGTTGAAGTAATCTGAGATCTCCTCTTCTTGATAATCTTTCTCATTAAGCCTAGTTGCCATAATCTTTCTTTCATCAAGCAACTTCCTCATGCTTACTCCCGCCTCTTTGTACTGCTCATAGTAAATCTAAATTTGTAACTGCTCATTCTCAATAGTCTTGTCCAGTATGTACTTTTCCATTGTCTTAATCTTTTCTCTTAAGTCTTTATAGTTTTTGGAGGTCGGCCTTTGCAAAAAGTTTTTCCCGTTTTCGGGTCGGCTGTTTTGGGTTTTGAAGCGTTGATTCCTAAATTATATTTAATATAGGTCCTCTCCTAGGGGTAAAGGCTTTAATGGGAATTTAATCCTCCTATGTAGGCCTCCTTAGAAGATTGTGCCCTAATTTCATATAAAAGGGAAGCTTTCTCTCTCATTTTCTCTAATCATCAAGAAGTGATATTAAGTTCTCTATTGAAGCCTATGCATCCTTGAGCAATTGAGAAACATCATCAAGCAAGATTTCAAGCAAGCATTCATTCATTCAAGTATCCATTTCATGAAGGAGATCCATTGGAGGCCATTGAAGGATTGAAGCTACATAGTGCCCTTTTTGGTGATCTCTCCATCCACCTTCTTCTAAGCTTATTCCGAATTCAAGAACCCATTCAAGACTTGGTGTTGGAGATCTATAAGCAAGAGACTGAAGACATCCTACCTTTCTACATTCTACATTTGAAGCATACTTGTGGATTCAAGGATTTGAATTTTCCACAAGGACTTTTTCAAGCAAGGTGAATTTATGCATTTACTTTGTCCATTTCTGCAATTTCAATTACATATACTTGAGGTTAATTCCAAAACCGGGGTTTGACCAAGGCAAACCCCTCCCCCACAA
>MU228495.1:2170373-2205273 GCA_018584345.1 Thuja plicata | reverse complement strand
TGTTCATCTTTCTTTATGTATGTGAAATCATAACATAAGTTCTTTACATGTGTAAACATTCAAGAAACATACATGAAAGTAAATAACACATAACACAAGATATGATATCGCAGAAAACTCCTATTAGAAAGTAAAAATTGCGGTGGGGATGTCACCCACAAAACTTCACTATCTGCAGATAAGAAGGGAGCCAGTTAAGGCTTACAATTTGATCACTTCTGATGATCTACCATGTTAGGAGTATTAGAGTGGAGACCTGTTAGGATCTACATCGTTTGAAGCTTTAGCAACATCATTAGGTGTGCAATCTGTTAAGAGATTTATCAAGAACTGTTAAGTCCACCTTCTACAAAAGGATTTCTGATGTGTTGCACTTGTTAGAATGCAACTACATTATAAATGTTGATATGATAGTATGTGCAATCTCTAATTGCTGATAACATATCCTATAAAGCTTACAATGTATATGTAATCACCTTGAGTGATTGAATGATACCTTGTCTTTTCTCGTTTGTAGCCTTGTCTGTGTTCTTGAGAACTGATATGATATGTTTATGAACTTTGCATGAATTCACTTCTTCTGCTTAGATGCTCTCCATGGCTACAATCATTTATCAACTCATTATCTATTAAAAATGATTGAACATCTATATATACTAGTTTCTAGGTCCATTATTGATTCACGCTTTTCAAGTTTAACTTTAGATACCAGGTTTACAACTTGACCTTGATCTTTAGTTAGTTATGTTTTAGATCCGTTAGGATGCTTTAAAACATTTACAATATGCTTGCTTGACCCTTGAGTAATGTTTTAAAACAAATTAAAACTCTATAAATAGAATTACAATGTTTTATCTGACGTGGAAAGTCAGATCCACTTTTTGCGGGTTCTATAACTGACTGTTGGTTTTGATGGTCGGGCTGCTTTGTTAGTCTGTCAATTTTCTTTCATTCTTTGCTCTGTCGGTCTTCTGTTTCGTCGGTGTCCCTATATTGAAACTGTTCATCGGGTTCCTTGCCTTTTCTGCTCTATCGACAATGTTCACAAAACTCTACCCTCGGTTTAGTGATTTTGGATTCGTCGGCGATGTACCGAAAACTTTTTCATCGGTGATGTCCTTTATGCTTTGTCGTCGGTTTCAACACTTGACAGTGTTTGTCGGGCAATTCTATACTTAGGATTTTTATGACAAGCATTGTCATCTCGTCGGTTATGCAGTGTGCTATCTGTCAGGTATGCCTATACCGATGACCTTTATCATGTTTTTCACTTAAGTATACTAATGGAAAAACTTAATGTCATCATAGGTTACAGGGGATATGAGATTTTCATTAATTTTTTTGAAACTTGTTTTCCAGATGTTTTAGTCTCCCACCATAATCCTTCTTGAATTTATCTTCCATCTTTATAATCTTCTTGTCAAAATCCTTCTTGAGATCGTTAATTACATGAATGTTGATGATATGCGTGTTGAACCCAATAATTTTGTGAACCTTATTGAGAAACCTAAGCCTAAACCTAAGCCTGAAGCTTGCATTACCTTTGATACAAGGGAGACTATTAAAGCACACGATGGACCATTATACATGACTATGAGAGTTAAAGGAAAGCTCTCATGAGGATTGATCATTAGTCTAGTATGTATGGTGAACGTTAAAGAACATATCTTCACACAATAATTTCATCAAGATACGTATGATAAATATGATCTTATGATTAAAGTGCGTAATGATATCACCCATCCTACCATAGGTTTTATCACTCTTTGTGTTGAGGTTGTTACTAAGTTTTTAGATGTGTTATGTCCTAAGATGTTAGCACCTATAATTAGATACTTTATTAGGTCTCATTTTGGCAATTTCAAGATTTCATGTCTGTTATGCTTGATCCAACAACCTGGCTCCACTTATTTCAGCATCTTGCCTTCGTCCTTGACTCCCCATTTTAGTTCGAGACCATTTTCCTAAGTACATAATGTCTTGGGTGTTCTCTACCTAGGTATACAACACCTTGGGTGTTTTATACCCAGGTATAAAATGCCTTGGGTATTGTAAACCCCAACATTTGAGCCCAAATTTAAATGGTTGGCCCTTTGTGGTGTTTTGGTGGGAGTTTGGATATGTGGTCGGCTCTCCCGAGTTTTGACCCCCAAAATATTGTGAGGTATATAAGTGGCCTATCTCTCCTCATTTGGGTAATCATAATCAAGATTTTAAGTGCTCTCCTACAATTTCACATCCAAGCATTCAAGATTCAAGTCTCAAGCATTCTTCAAGAATCCTAAGGCATTTTGAAGGCAATTTTCTCCATTCTAGAAAGATTCTCTCTCATGATGACCAAGTAGAGGACTTATCAATCAAGCAATAAGATCCTTTTCTCCATATACATGCATTACATTCATCCATTTTTCAAGGCAAGAGTCTGTCAAGCATAACAACATTGAAGATCTTGGAGAGGCATTCATAGATCAATGCACTTGTGAAAGACATCCTTGATTTATTACTACATTCCAGGGTTAAACAACTCTAATCAAGCAACATACACGCATCCTCATGAATATGTGAAATCTCAATATCTATTCATGAAGGTTTATATATATTTACAGGGTAGATCTAACATTTACCTTTACATTTACATGCTTTCCTTTATGCAGTTTTATTTACATTTCAATGTTGATTCCTAAATAGGGATTTGACCAAAGCAAACCCCTTTCAACCCAGCAGTTTCCTATTTTTCTATGTAGGAACATGTGGCAAATCTACCGTCGCAAATTTTGAAAGTACGAGATTCGACAAACTGTCCTAGAAAGTTTTGGAAAAAAGTGTAGGGTATACAACAACCAAGGCATTATATACCCAGATATATATAGGCCAAGGAATTCTATACCCTCCAATTCTTCTTCAAACTGGAACAATAGGTCAGGTAGGTTCTCTAGTTGTCATTTTAGGTCATTGCAGGTTCCTGTCCATTTTTTGTCAGTATGAGTATGCTGAAATTGGTCATTTCTACCTACTTATCCTTCTATCTTGCATCACCCTATTACATTCCTCTAAATCAAAACATCCAATTTTTTTTATCACAAAGGATCATTGCACTCACTTAGCGCTTAAGCCTTACTTGAGACTATTAGGTCATCTTCCTTCTAATTGTGCATTGGGGAAAGGTGGTCAATCTCCCTCTACTTCATACTATCCTTTCTTATTATACAAGATGTTACCTTTGATATCATTCCTACCTCAAACCAATTTCTTGTGAAGTTGGAACATCCTTGGCTCAATTCCATGAAATTTATACCTTCTACCTTACATAAATGTTTGGAGTTATCTTATATTGGGTTTATTATCACAATTAATCATATTCTTTATAACCCATTAGCAAGATGTGTAAATTTCACCCTTGAGTTCTTTTATCCCCAGATTCCTAAATCTTAAAAACTCAAAGACGTTGTTTCCTTATCTTATCAATAATTCAAAAAATGAAGGATATTGAATTTGAGTACACCTAAAGATCCTTCACCTAAGGATATTTTGCCTCATCATCCTAGACCTAGACTTCTTCCTACACCTTCTATTCCTCCAATATATGTTGTGGCCTCACCTCCTATATCTTATAAAGGAAAACACCCAACATATGACATCTCTCAACCTAGTGAGTTTCCTTGAGTTCCTCCTTCTACAAAGGAAAAAAAGGAGCCTATGTTAATTGATCCCAAATCTAAATGCAACTTTCAAGACTAACCAAGAGAATCACAGTGTGAGAGGCCACCAACAAAAATGGCATGCCAAGGCTTGTGAATTTTCTTCCCAAACCATTTCCTCCACTAAGACACCAAATGTTGACTTAATCCCATTTGACCAACCTTTGCTTGGCCCAAGGGAGGAAGATCATCTTAATTAACCATGCTAAAAGTTTAAAATTGTCTAAGCAGAATGATTGTGCATTTTATTTACGCACTTAAGATCCTATTGTGATTGATTTGGGTGATAATATTGATGATTAAAATGTCAATTTAGCTAATAATGTTGATGCAAACGTTTCTAATGATGCGCATGAGGTAATTGAAGTTAATCATGAGATTTATTTGCAATTTTAAAAAGCATTACTCCTAGATCCTAGTGACAAAAAAAGTGAGTCACAATTAGAGCATGGTCCTTGTTTGGAACTCATAGTATCTCCGTGTGTTTTTCTTGTTGTTACTCCTCTTACATCTTGTCTGCCATCCCTAACCGATGTTGATAAATATTGGGAGGTAGATGACCTGGTTAATGAGCTTCACTTGTGTAGTAAACTATTGTATATGTTTTCCTGCATGTAATGTGCTTCTCTCATAATGTGTTGCTTGATATATCTTTATGTTATGTTAAGATCTCTTTCAATGACCCTTGTTTCTCTGTAGGTGAAAGGTAATAAAGGGATCATATGTATTGTAACATTCATCTATTTATATCTCAACTCTTCTACATGTCATACATGTACTATTGTTGAAAATGTGCTTTTGTATCATCTACTTGGGGACGATGCAAAGTGTTGAGATCTCTCTTTTTGGTCTCTACCATTTTGACCCAAAAGAATTTTGTTTTTCATCTTATGTGCTCTTATTACATTATGTTCATAGTTCCATTACATTTTTGGAATGAGGTCAATTCATTGCAATCATACTTGATACACATGATTTATCAAATGCACAATTGACCCTAGTTAGTGGGTCCCTTGCATGATTTCTTTTTGTCTAGTACTTAATTTCCCTTGATTGTGTCCTTGCTTGGGGGCATTGTTTGATTAACTATGGAAAGTTAAGTATTGAGAGGGGAGGGGTGAATTAGTACCTATAAAACTTTTAAACCTACAATCTGATCATACCGAACTGAATATATTGCAAGTAGTTATAGTAAAGCATATAAACTAAAACATGTGAACACAACTCATAACACCAAGATTTTTGGTCACGTAGAAATCCTTTGTTAGAGGAAAAAACTGTGGTGGGGATGACACCCACAACCTTCACTACTACAACAAAAAGGGTGTTGGGTGAGAGCTACAATGTTATCTATTTCTAATCACTTGTCCTTGTGAAAGGATTTTACAATATCTAATCTAAAAGATGTACCTTGTTAAAGGATTTACACTATAAGACTTGTTAGGGCCTACCCAGTAATGGGATTCTTACTACTCCTAATACAACAAAACTTATTACAAAATGTTTGTGTAAATGCATCAATGAAATGTTGTTCAGACTCATTTTGTTCATTAACTTTATTACCTCAAACTTTATTCGGTAGCTCAATAACTTAAGCTCTTTTTACTATGCATATATCTCCTTCACTTCTTAACTTCATTTCATACGCATCTTCTCATCATCTTCTGTATTTTGCTTCTCTGATCTTTTATATAACTTCCAAGCGGTTAGTAAAGATCTAGGGCTTTATGCTTCAATGGTGGAGATTAAGTGGTGCAATATTGGGTACACTTCCACTGCATTACTCCTTTATTTTTCATTGGCGGGTCTGCTTCGTGATCATGTACAATCAGCTTTTTGTAATCCCGATGTTCTAACACACACTCACCTTGGATTCTGTAAAACATCTCGTGCTCGGTGTCCAAATTCAATGTATCTGCATTGAAAGATTATGTCGGCTCTATGAAACTCGATAACATGCGTTTCTCTTGCTCGGTGACATAGTGTGCTCGGTTCGGTAACTATCATGTCCCCATTATTAAATAAATAAAATAAACTTGTATTTGGGCTCCAGTCGATTTAGCTTATCCCAGACCCATCTTTTATTTTAGCGTAGGTGTTAGTGTGTCGTGTCGGCTTTATTTGTATGCCTCAGGAGTTTTGTCCGATGGGTATTTATGACCGACGTGTAGGATGTATTTCTCATGTTGAGTTTTGATATTTGCTTGTAATTGCGAATTCCTGCTGGAACTCTATTGTCTGCCATTTCGAAGGTGAAAGATCCTCACTAGTTGGTATTTGCGGTTTCGGTGGGATTCAACCCTCACCCTATTCTGCTTGTTCTTTGTTCAGATCTGGCGAATCTGAAGTACTATCAATTGGTTATTGTTATCTCTTCTCGCAAGTATCGATTTGATCTTCATTGTGGATTATAATAGATCTTTATTTCATTCTGGTCCCGAAGGCACATTTCATTCCATACAGGTATCTCCCTCTGGAAATAATCAAACACCTTCCAGCAGTTACCGCACGGCCTTCGTGTTGCCACTGCACGACCTTCCTATTGCCACCGCACGGCCTTCCTGTTGTTACCGCACGGCCTTCCTGTTGCAACCGCACGACCTTCCTGTTGTTACCACACGGCCTTCGTGTTGCAACCACACGACCTTCCTGTTGCCACTACCGCACAGCCTTCCTGTTGCAACCACACGGACTTCCTGTTGCCACTACCGCACGACCTTCATGTTGTTACCGCATGACCTTTCTGTTGTTACCGCACAACCTTCCTATTGGCTGTGCAACCACATTTCTTCCTCTGGACATTCTATCCACTGTACAACTTACAATTTCAGGCACCAGGAGTTAGGAACTTCATCACTAACGTGCCAAGGGCTCGGGAACATTACAGTGGTATCAGAGCTGGTGATTTTGCTAGCTTGTGGGTTTGAATGCAAGTATATACCAGGAGAAGGAAGAGATATTATTTAGCTAATAGAATGGAAGATCAACAGGATCCTACTGCTCAAGTCATGGCATTGCTAAGAGAGCTCACCAGAAATCAAATGCAGATCAATGACACTCGGCGACTCATGGAGGAGACATTACGAAAATTGGCGGAAAGCAAAGCATCCACGGAGCAAAATGTGCAAAGTGATAATTCTGTGGCAAGTGGGGCACACCCCGAACCAACACGCTCTAGACCATCGATGCCCACCTTCCCCCCTCAAATGGAAGCACAACACAGAGAACAACCAAAGTTCCAAGATATGCAAGATCAACTTCGGGAGGACTGGAGGAATGCAAATCTGGAAGGGGATATAACCTACAAGGATTATGTGGATCTAAGAATAAGATATTCAGGTTGCAACAATCAGGGTGGCTACTATAACGACAACCTTAGGAGAAAGATCGGTAAAGTTAATTTGTCAACCTATGATGGTTTTGGCTCCACCACAGCTAGGGCATGGGTACAAAAGGCCGACACCTATTTCCAGCTCAACCCTATGCCGGAGGACGAAGCTATAAAATTTGCAGCCCTACATCTGGAAGGGTTAGCTCACGAATGGTGGCATCATGGCATGGTCACTCTGGGCCACGATCAGATAACATCCTATGCTAATTTCACTGAGAGATTAATGGATCGTTTTGATGGAAGAGATCCAGAGCTTAACTTCAAAGATTTGGCTCAGTTGAAACAAACGGGAACAGTGGACCATTTCATTATAGAATTTCAAAGATTATCAGTCCTGGTAACTGATATTTCAGAGAGATGATTGGTCGTGCTATTCATGGATGGGTTGGCAGAACCTTTGAGAGGATGGGTGCAGATGGGGTTCAATCCCTTCACACTCACAAAAGTAATCAAGAAGGCACGCGACATGTCAACATCTTCATCTTCCTCCGCCAGGAGTTATACATAGCCTAAACCACCCTTTATTCCTAAAGACAACGACAACAGACCTCCGCCAAAGAGACCTCAACTTGATGAGGCTACCCGACGGGAGCTCAGAAGGAGGAAGTTGTGCTTCAATTGTAGGGAGCCTTGGGAACCTAGACACCATTGCTTATGCAAGGGGAAAATCCATTATATTGAAGTAATGTCAGATAATGAAGAGGAAGAATATGCACCAAAAGCCGAGGAAGACTAACAACCAGCCGCTGGAGAAGCCAACCTAAACCGTGCGGAAAGAATTGTCACATTGTTGAAAAGAGGTGGGTCCATTGCTGCTTTAGCTGGAACCCCGAGATGCACTATTTTCTAGGTACGGGGTACTCTCTAGGGACAAAGGGTTGTGGTCATGCTAGACAGCGGGGCTACCCTCAACTTCATCAATTCCTCACTAGTCAAACGAAGGGGTTTACAAACAGAGGCACACCAAGGATTTGACGTCAAGGTGGCAGGAGGAAGCATTTTGTCTTGCACCCATCTGGTCCCACAGCTGAGCATTTCTATGGGTAACCACACGGTGACAGATGACTTCTTTGTAGTTGATTTGGACGACATGGAAGTCATCCTTGGCATCCAGTGGATGGAAACATTGGATGAATACACAGAGTTTCAAACGGATGGAATTTTCATTCGAGGTGGATGACAAGAAAGTTGTTCTGAGGGGAATGTCGAATGGAGGACCGAGGGAAATTTCTGCCAGACGGATGGAGGCCATCCTTAGGCACGACGATATGGTCTGGGCCGCACACTATTTTATCTCATCAGAACCAGTACATGGACAACCTACCTTCTATCAAGATGAGAAACTTCAGGATGTGTTGGAGAAGCATCAACTAGTTTTTGCTGACATACCACCAGGTATACCACCGCACCATGGGTTTGAACACACTATTGAGATGGAGGCAGGCGCCCAACCTGTCATCACCACACCATACCGCCATCCTAAAAGGTTTAAGGATGAAATTGAAACAACAATACATGAGCTTCTAGACAAGGGATGGATCAGGCCCAGTTCTAGCCCTTTTGCATCATCCGTCGTACTGGTCAAGAAGGACGGAACTCTGAGGATGTGTGTGGACTACCGTGCTTTAAATAAGAAAATCATCAAGAACAGGTACCTTATTCCCAGGATCGACGAGCTATTAGATGAACTGCATGGTGCAGTCTATTTTTTGAAAATAGATCTCCGATCTGGGTATCATCAGATCCGTATGAGAGGTAAAGATGTGGAGAAAACAGCCTTTCGTTGCCACTATGGGCATTACGAGTTCCTAGTCATGCCATTTGGATTGACCAATGCTCCCGCCACATTCCAGTCCTGTATGAATCACATGTTCAGCAAGCAATTGCGTAAGTTTCGATTGGTATTTTTCGACGACATACTCATATACAGTAAGACATGGGAGGAACATTTGAAGCATTTGGATGAAATACTGGAGATTATGGAATCACAGTCCTTGTTTGCCAAAAGGTCAAAATGTGAGTTTGGGATGATGGAGATATTGTACCTTGGGCACATTGTCAGTGGGAGAGGGGTTCAAGTGCATAAGGAAAAGATTCAAGCCATTCTGGATTGGCCGCCACCAAAGACTCTCTCAGCCCTGCGCGGATTCTTTGGGTTGTGCAGTTATTATAGGCGGTTCGTGAAGGGATTCTCACAGCTTAGTGCACCATTGACGGACTTAACAAAGAAAGGATCATTCCAATGGAGTGAACATGCACAACAAACTTTTGAAAGGCTCAAAGAAGTCATGAGCTCTTGCCTGGTCCCGGCACTTCCTGATTTCAACTGGCCCTTCATTTTGGAGTGTGATGCCTCCGGAGAGGGTATTGGGCCCGTGTTGATGCAAAACCATCACTTGATTGCTTTTGAGAGTCAGAAACTTTTGGGAGCCGAGAAATTGTATTCCATCTACGACAAGGAGATGCTCGCCATCATGCACGCCTTGACCAAATTTTGACAGTACCTTATCAGAGCCAAGTTCACCGTGCGTACAGATCATAATAGCCTTCGACACTTCCTGGAACAGCGGGAACTCAATGAACAACAACAGAAGTGGGTAAGTAAAGTACAGGCTTTTGATTTTGACATTGAATATATAAAGGGGAAAAATAATGTGGTGGTTTACGCCTTGTCGAGACAGCCAATGATATGCTCTTTATCTCAAATCTCAACTGATTGGAGAGCACACTTGCTGGTTGAGTATTCCAAGAATATTTTTGCTTGTTAGTTGCTAGATGGCGAAGGACAAGATGACAGATACAAGGTGGTTGATGATATTATATACTACAAAGGCAGAATATACTTGGTACCCAAATCCAAATTGAAGATGAAGATTCTAAAGGAGATACACGACTCACCTCTGGCTAGACATCAGGGATATTTGAAGACTTACAGGAAGATCAGGGAAAGGTTCTCTTGGAAGGGCTTGAAGAATGATGTCCTCCGATATGTCCGAGAATGTCCTACCTGTCAGTAGAACAAATCAGAACACACTATGCCAGCAGGTCTACTTCAGCCATTGTCGATTCCTGAGCAGAAATGGACTAGCATTTAAATGGATTTCATTACTGGGCTTCCAAAGGTGCAAGGAAGAGATTGCATCTTTGTGGTGGTTGACAGACTGACCAAGAATGCACACTTCTTTGCTATTTTAGGGGAATACCAAGCAGCACAGGTGGCAGACTTGTTCTTCCGGGAGGTGTTCCGCTTCCATGGACTCCCTCAGAACATAGTGAGCGACTGAGACAGTCATTTTCTCAGTACTTTTTGGAAAGAACTATTTCGTTTGGCAGGAACAGAGTTGTCACCCGACACAAGTTACCACCCGCAGACTGACGGACAGACAGAGATCATGAACAAGTGGCTGGATGGATATCTCAGAAACTATGTGTCCGCACAATAGAAAGCGTGGGTCAAGTGGCTATATCTAGGGGAGCACTGTTACAACACCACATATCACATGTCCATCGGAATGACTCCCTTCAAAGCTTTGTACGGGTATGAACCAACTTCATTCGTGGACATGGCATTGGGAGATAGTCACGCACCAAAGGCAAAAGATTGGCTACAGGAAGGAATAAATATCCTAAGATCACTCCGAGAGAATCTCCTGTGGGCTCAGAATCAACATAAAATGTATGCTGACAGGCATCGCATTGAGAGGAGTTTTGAAGAGGGAGACCTAGTATACCTTCAAATTCAACCATACCAGTAGTCGTCCCTGAAGGCATCCAGGAAGGAGAAATTGAGGCCGCGTTTCTACGGGCCTTACCGTGTTTCCAAACGGGTGGGTGAGGTTGCCTATGAATTGGATCTACCCAAGGGAAGCAGGATTCACAATGTATTTCATGTATCGTGCGTGAAGAAGGTGGTGGGGCAACATGTCATTGTGTCTAGAGATTTACCACCCCTCGACGGTGAAGGGAAGTTAGTTTTGGAGCCGGCTGAAGTCATTACCACTCGAGAGAAAAAGTTGAGGACTCGCACGGTCAAAGAATTTCTGGGGCGTTGGGAGAACCTTCTGTTGGAAGATGCTACCTGGGAGGGCGATAAAATTATGAATCATTCGAATCTACAATTGCTTGAGGACAAGCAATATTTGGGACGAGAGGACTGTAATTTCCCCATTATTAAATAAATAAAATAAACTTGTATTTGGGCTCCGGTCGATTTAGCTTATCCCAGACCCATCTTTTATTTTAGCGTAGGTGTTAGTGTGTCGTGTCGGCTTTATTTGTATGCCTCGGGAGTTTTGTCCGATGGGTATTTATGACCAGCATGTAGGATGTATTTCTCATGTTGAGTTTTGATATTTGCTTGTAATTGCAAATTCCTACTGGAACTCTATTGTCTGCCATTTCGGAGGTGAAAGATCCTCCCTAGTTGGTATTTGTGGTTTAAGTGGGATTCAACCCTCACCCTATTCTGCCTGTTCTTTGTTCGAATCTGGCGAATCTGAAGTACTATCAATTGGTTATTGTTATCTCTTCTTGCAAGTATCAATTTGATCTTCATTGTGGATTATAATAGTTCTTTATTTCATTCTGGTCCCGAAGGCACATTTCATTGCATACAGGCATCTCCCTCCGAAAATCCTCGAACACCTTCTAGTAGTTACCGCACGGCCTTCTTGTTGCCACTGCACGACCTTCTTGTTGCCACCGCACAACCTTCCTGTTGTTACCACACGACCTTCCTGTTGCCACCGCACGACCTTCCTGTTGTTACCGCACGACCTTCCTATTGCAACCGCACGACCTTCCTGTTGCCACTACCGCATGGCCTTCCTGTTGCCACCGCACGGCCTTCCTGTTGCCACTACTGCATGGCCTTCCTGTTGTTACCACATGGCCTTCCTGTTGCCACCGCACGACCTTCCCGTTGTTACCGCACGACCTTCCTGTTGGCCGTGCGACCATATTCCTTCCTCCGGACCTTCTATCACCGTACAACTTACAGTTTCAGGCACCAGGAGTTAGGAACTTCATCACCAACGCGCCAAGGGCTCGGGAACATTACATATCACTACTCGGTGACTTACTCACTTGGTAATTGACTCACTCAGTAATTGACTCACTCGGTAACTAACTCACTCGGTAACTGTCTTTGCTCGGTGCATGTTTCTACTCGGTGCATGTCTCTTCTTGGTGCATGTCTCTGCTCGGTACATGTCTCTGCTCGGTGCATTACTATATTACTTTACCTACTGTCTCTTGTGAACAATATAACTTTGGTAAAAATAATGACAACATAATAACTCGAGTAGACAACATAATAACTCGGGTAGGAGTAACAATCTCCCCCTTTGATATTAGTTGGGCATTTTGACAAAAACTTCAAAGTCATCAAAAATTTGCAAAATCTTCAAAATTATGAAAAAAACTCAAAAAACTCCCCCTGAGATAATACTTTGCAAAATTTGTATACTTATATCTCCCTTTTGTACTTATACAATATATATCCTCCCTTTTTGACAAATATGCCAAAAATAAAATTACTTAGTGTGCTCGACAGGATATACCTTAGCGAAAATATGTGGGTACTTCTTATGTACATTAGCTAGGGTTGACTCCCATGCTTCTTTAAGTGTGTGAAGTACAACAATCTGAGAAGCAACATTAGTTGCCAATCTAATGATGATGTCTAGAGAACTACCATTGGGGGTATTGACCAAATCCTTGGCCATCTTCAAATGTATTTGCATTGATTCAATGTGGTGAATCAAAAGTTCTTGTAGCTCAAGAAGTTCCATCCTTATCTTATTTTCTTCTTGTCTAAGCTCTTGTTGCATTCCCATCAAATGTTTCAACCTCGAGTAGTAAACTTGTAGTGAGCCAGGCTCAGTAGTTACAATTTTCAGCTGCTTGGTCAGCTCGATCTCAACATACTCATCTTTTTGCCTTATATCCTTAGGAAATTGGGAAATAGAACAAAAATTCTGTAATATTGAAAGAATATCAGACAATTTAGTCTCAATATCGGTATAAGCCTCAGAAAGTGATACCTTATCTATTGCAATGTTGTTCAAAATAGTTTCAATCATTTGCAGTTCCTTCTTATTCTCGTGAACCTTCATCATATAGTTAGTAGTGACTTGATTCAGATTTCTAAAGTGTTGCACTAGTCCTTCTAATTGACTAATGAGACTGTCATTTTCATCAACAATGACATTCGGGAAAATATCCTATAGTACATCCTTAACACTTTATAATACATCAATCTTCTTTTTCTTTTGAAATAATTTATCTTATACTTCCTTAAGTTGCAGCAATTCTCCATACTCGGACATTTAGTAGATAGGTCTACCTGGGGTATGACAATCGGTTGGCTCATATCTACATCCTTCATCTTCTTCTTCTTCTTCTTCACTAGGATACTTTCAGTTGTAGAAGGGTTTGGGGAACGTGATGCCTTTAATGCATCAGATGTAGTCTATGTAGTGCCAATAATGCTTGCTTCATTCTTATCTTATTTCTTGGCTTTTTTCTGCCTCAACATGTTGCTCCTTGTTCTTCTCTTCTTGGTTTTCTTGTATCTCTTCCTTCTTCACTTGTGTCACTTCTTCTCTTTATTTATGTTCCATGCTTCTTGTTTCTTTGCCTTATTTGCTTCATCTGTCTTCTCTGATGTTTGATATTTAGGTGTGTCATTTACTTGTGCTTGTTGTTTTCCTACATTGTCAGTAGAGGGAACCGACTCAACGTTCTGTTTCTCAGGGGTCTCGGTATCCTTAGGCTCCTCGGTTGTATTATGTTATGCTTCCTTTTGGGGTTCGGTAGCCGTCTCCTCTGTATCCATATCAACTGTAGCAATACCACCATGACTTGTGGGATAGTCTTGTACTTGTTCCAGTATAGGTTGTATGATTGTATCAGTAGCAACCTTATCATTTATATCAATTGGTTATGTATTTGTGTCCTTGGTGGCCATAACATCTTCATCTTGTGATATCTCATCTGTTGGATCCTTGTCAGTGATATCTTTAATAATAAATTCATCAGTGTCAATTGTCAAATCAATAGGACCAGTCCTACCTTGATCATCTTTCACAATTTCATCTATTTGATTATCCTTTTCTTGTTCTGCTTGCGATTCAGTGACATTGATGTTAAAAAATTCTCTCCATTTATCATCGGTTTCTAACTGGACTGACTCCAATTCTCCTATCATAATCCTTAAAGATCTTCCTTTTACAAGTAATCATTTGGAATATTTATTTAGTGTCTCTTCAATTTCAACTATAGATAATTTTGGTAGAGTTAGTACTAGAGATATTTCTCTCATTTGTTTATCAACATTCATTGCACATTTCCATATTGCATCTATCTTGTTATATAACTCAATAGGTAACAATTTTACAACTTCAAGTGGTATGTATCTGAATTTGTGTAAGATGTAAACAATTGCTTCTTTAATTTTTACCTTGTTCTCTTCACTCTGTGTATTGTACTTTGCATACCTCATTCCTCTGAATGTTCCATACTTCTTCAATGTATCCAACATTTCATCTAGACTCCTTGGTGCCAGGGGTTTGTTTTCCACAACTTTGAATTTACTTAAATCTTCAAAATCAGTCTCATTGTTTGGTGTTAGCTTCATATTTCTCCTTGGTTTATTTGCTTTCTTCTTCCCTCTAACATAAGTTCGGGTTCTCCGTAGCTCAGCCTCAAGTTTCTTCTATCCTCTCGATGTAACAAAAGATCTTGTAGTTCTCTTTGTACCTTTGACGCTCAGTAATGCTTTCATCACTTGTGGTTTCTTCTCTTTCTCAACTGATGACTCTTCAGTATCTTCCTCATAATTAACTCCAAGATTCTTAGTCAAATCAACAATCATTTTACTTGATTTCTTTTGTGCTTTGGACATTAAGATTTCTTGCTTAATTATCTCTTTCACTTCCTCATAAGTTCCATAGCATTTTCTCAGCAGACCTAGCTAGTAAAGCTTCAATTTTTTGTGAAGCAATATAAATATCTATTTCATATCCCATTGGTTGTATCCAAGATGTTCTAGGCTCAACATCCTTAATAATCCATGTGTCGGTATCAACCTCAAAGCATATAGTGTCTTTATACTTTTCCACTAGCTGAGGTGGAATCCTATACCTTTTATGCATTCAAGTTTGAAACTTTGAGAAATACTCATTCATTACCATATCAAAGTTATCTCCTAAGCTCACAATGTATTCATTTATCTGATATATAACAAACTTATCTGTACTCCATGTTACATTGCCAACGGATGGAAAGAAGTTCTGAAAATAGAAAAATGTGCTTACTAGCAATGATCTGAACTTTAGTGTGTTAGTCTTGGCTTTCCGTATGGTATTCATGTTATCATCAAGTTGCTTCAACAAAACCTCACATAAGTCAATCTGCATTCCTTTCTTCACAATCTTATATGCCAGATCTAGTGCACCACACAGTACACTATCAACTCAGGAAGACTAGAAGACTCAGTATGATATAATATTACATTCAAATCTTAATTTGGAATCTTCCACAGTTGATATCCTTAAACCTCTTCCATCCCATTGTTCTTTAGTCAGCTCACTCAGCTTGTTCTTGTCAATTTGCTTGATGGCCTTTAGTCTATCACTAATTGGGTAACCAGTCATAGTGTGTAGAACATCCTTAGTGATTTTGACTAGTTGATCAAGCCACATAAATTGATCATGAACTAAGCTAAGCACCATCCTGATCCATTCGGTCTTGAAGACCCTTAGTAGATGCAGGGCATGAGTCAAACCCTTGGTCTCCAGATGAATGTGGTCATCCTTCAACTTTTCGTTCGCACACAACTTCTGAAATGAAGTATCAATCTCAGCTTTGCAAATTTCCACAATCTTATAGTGAATAAAGGCTCAGATATCTTCAATTAGGATAACCCTTGCTAGTATAGATGAGAGAGCTCCCATCATATCAGGTTCTACGACATTAGCGGGGTGAAGCTTATACTTTGGGTTGACAGGATCAACCATCTCAATAACAACTGGGTTTCTAGCCTTAGGTGCCATTACTTCCAGATTCAATAATGCTCGAAAGAAATAGGGTTTTCATTACTACGACTCGAATTATCTTTACACAACTGGGTCAATAGTAGAAATCACTTTAAATATGCTCGAAAGATCTTAGAACGATTTAGAATTACCTTAGTACTCGCTCAAATTCACTATAATGCTCAACTCTACAATTTAATCAATGTGCTCTTTGGAAACGGTAAGTAAAAATGATATGCGATGTGGTCTATTTATACCTTTTTCTCAATTAGGGTTTCCAACGGTTATAAAAGTAGGAATTAATGCTCTTCCCGAATTACTTTTACCGATTACCATTTCTCATTTCCTTTCACCGAATTATATAACATTACAATCCCTTTATCAATAAAACATGAAACATAAACTTCACAAAATATATCCAAATGCATCTAAATATGCTCATATGGATCTCTGCTCATATACTAGGAACCGATTTGAGATTTGGAAATTTACTTTGCAGCCTATACATACCTCTCACGGATTAGGTGGAGTTAGGTGCACCCGACCCAGAGGCTTTGGTGCAATCAACTATTCCAAAATATGTCCCATCATCTTGTGACTTCCTTATCCAAGTTTTGTTCATTTGATTTCTCACTTCTTCAACATTTACTTTTGTTCTGTCAAATGTCTCTTCCTCGGTTGGAGCTTTACCTCAGTATCTATAGTCTTTGGCTAGGTTTCCTACCTTGTGATAGTGAAAACATGCCATACCAGGATTTCTCCATTCTAATCGGTTGTTCCTTCCATGCAACATCATGCATTTTATTGCAATATGTCCATATCTCCCACATGTTTAACATGAGATTCTTGTATTGTAGTCCCATGGTATTGATGTGCCTTGTCGGTTGCTTGGTGGACTCTGTCGATTAGGAACCCCTTTATCATTTCTCCTTTGTAATTTGCAGTCTTCATATTTGTGACTATATTTATTGCAATTATTGCAGTAATCATCAAACGTAGGTTTCCTTATGTTGTTAACAATCTATGATCTGCACTCAAATGCTTGATGTCCATATTTGTTACAGTTATGGCATTATCCATCAAATTTAGGTGTGTTCGGTGACTTACCTCTTTTTCTTCTACACACATTGGCTTTATGTCTAGGTTTCCCATAATAGAAGAAATGTGGCTGTGTATTCTTTGGTGGGGTAGTGGTATCTTAGTTTTTAGGTCAGTTGGAGGACTCACCTTTCTCAGTAGTGTTGTCTTCATTAAATCCAAGTCTAGTTTTGTCTTTCGGTTGCTTCTGAATTCTAATCTATTTGTCCAATGTCCTTAATGCTTCTTCACTTCACTTTAGTACTTCATTGGCTTCTTTCTCTGCTTTCAGTTCATTACTCATTCTTTCAATCTCATTCTTCGATGCTTGATTCTCAAATTCTTTTCTGGTTAATTCTATATTTGCATTTACTAACTGATTGGTCATAACATAGTGAGTTTGGGTCATTCCCATGATCTCATTGTCTTTCTCAGTAAGTCTTATCTCAGATTGTCTTTTGTCTTCTTCTTCCATCATCTTTTCATCTTCATCTTTTCCCTTAGATTTAAGTATTTTTGTCAACCTTATGCTTTGAGCTTCCTAATCTTTCTTCATTAAGTCCAACTGCTCGGTAAGTAAAGTGTTCTTTTCCATTAGGTCTGCAATGGATGTCTTAGATTCATCATTCAGACTCCCTTTAGATGTAGTCTCAAGTACATGAACATGTTCTTGTGTAGACTTCAGTTCATTACATAAATGCCTCCTAACCTTCAATGAATTTTCGAGTTTCCTCCTTAGATCATTAATCACCTCTTATGCATTTTCAAATTCAAACTCAAGACCTTCAATCATTTGGCTTGCTTGTAACTTTCCATGACTATAATATTTACTCTCATGTGTTTAAACCTTTAACTCAAGAGTCTAGCTTTGATACCAATTTCTGGATTGACTATGGAAAGTTAAGTACTGAGAGGGGAGGGGTGAATCAATACCTATAAAACTTTTAAACCTACAATCTAATCATATACCAAACTAAATATATTGCAAGTAGTCATAGTAAAGCATATAAACTAAAACATGTAAACATAACTCATAACATGAAGAATTTGGGTCACGCAGAAATCCTTTGTTAAAGGAAAAAATTGCGGTGGGGATGACACCCACAACCTTCACTACTGCAACAAAAAGGGTGCTCAGTTAGAGCTACAATGTTATCTATTTATGATAGCTTACCATGTTAGGAGTATAATAAGACTTATTCAGTCTACCTTGTGAAATGATTTTACAATCTCTAATCTAAGATATGTATCCTGTTAAAGGATTTACAATATAAGACATGTTAGGGCCTACCTAGTAATGGGATTTGGGATTTGTACTACTCCTAATACAACAAAACTTATTACAAAATGGTTGTGTAAATGCATCAATCAAATAATGTTCAAAGTCATTGTGCTCATTGACTTTATTACCTCAAACTGTATTCGGTATCTCAATAACTTAAGCTCTACTTTACTCTGCATATATCTCCTTCACTTCTTAACTTCACTTCATACACATCTTCTCATCATCTTTTGTAATATGTTTCTCTAATCTTTTATATGACTTCCAGGCGGTTAATAAAGATCTAGGGCTTCCTACTTCAACGGTGAAGATTAAGTGGTGAAATATTTTTATTTTCCTCCTCCTCCTCCCCTTCCCTTCCCTTCTCCCCTCTTTGTTGTCTTCACACGCCCACACACTTACACACTACATATAATTATATAGTTGTATGTATGTTTGTATTTGTGTTATATTTGTAGGTTTTTGTGCTCACACACACACACACACACACACACACACACACACACACACAAAACACTCCCACACACACAGGTTCATATACATTTGTTATTTTGATGTGTGAGCGTGTGTTTGTTCTCATTTGTTGTGTTTCTTGTTCCGTTGTTTTCTCTTTAGGTACTTCATTACAAGAACTCCACTACATAAAAACACTTTTGGTGGTCACTTTATGAAGATATAGAAATCATAACTCACTTAAAGGTTGTTAAATAATTTCCCTAGCGTTTCCCCTAAGCCCATGAGATATGAGAAAACAACTTACAAAACCTCATAGGAATTTAGCCTAATCCTTTTGTTTGTCATTATATTGCTAAAATACAATTCCAATTCTACTTCTAAGCAAGGGCAACCTAGGATTCACCAATGGATCCATAAGGCGTTTGAGTCGAACCCTACACAAACCTAGTCAAACCCACTAGCCACCGACCTTAAAACAACAAAAATGAGTTTTTAAATATTTATGACTATAAAACATAACAAACCTAATTCACCCTAAGGTGCATGCTTTTCACTCCTTTTGACTAAAAAGCCACTAATTCCTACCCTTGTTTCACAAATAGAAAGTCCAAAATAATATTTTGCCTCTCCACTGTTGTTTTTCAATCTTGAAGCTTTTTGGATATTTCTTCAAAGATGAAGGCTATGAGAAAGAATAGTTACCCTTACATGACTTATATATCAAACACAAGTTTATCTTATATTTTTTCAAGACTTCCAACTTTTTCTAAACTTTTGTACTTCTTATTCTTTTAAAAAAAATATTTTGAATGTTTTTAAATAGTTATAAACATCGTAAGAGTTAAAATATCATTTTTCTTAAGTTAATACAATGTAGAGTTGTAATGTTTCTTTTTTTTTGTTATGCATATAGAATGGATGGTAGTTCCAATTCACAGATGGTATGAGGTTTCCATATTCCATGGATTATAGAAGTTTTCCTGATGATTGATCACTGTGCATGATCCAAAATGTCGATCAAATAAACATGCACAATTTAATTCAAATATTTATGTTCTATTGTTATAGTTAAGCTAATAACTCAATACCAAATAAGCCATCCAAAATTTATGTAGCATCGCTTCTTTGACAACATACATGAATGATTAACTCACTCACTAGAGGTTGAAATTTTTGTTGGAAATGTACCAATGTACTAATAAATGTAAGAGATCTTGATAAGTAGGAGAGATCTTGATCTTGATAAGAAAGATTGATATTGAGTGCTAAGTGTTCCATTCATTCTCATGAGAGATAGGTTCGTGTGAACCACTACTCATGAAACATGGGTCAATGAGTTTGACTCAAAAAAAACAAAAAAACTACACAGTTGAATCCTTATACCAATATCACAATAAGAGATCTTATTATCAAGTGAATTCTACTTATGGACCATGGCCAAATTACGATGAGAGTTTGTTCAAAATGGAGTTTAAATAGGTTAGCAAAGAAAATTATGGCATATTGTTGTCCTCAATTTTGTCTTCACAAAATTGTGGCAACCCTACGGAATTTTCTTGTCAATTCGTAATAGTATCCTCTATGATTTGAACGTTCTAAATAAAGTGTTAATAGAGATAATTCGTCATCCCTGAAAAGTTCTTTGTAACACATGTTTTATGCATTCTTAAGTCTTTTTCTTTGTTTTTCTCTTTCTTATTTACAATTTTTCATCTTGATTTTCCCTCGAGTCGATAGCCCTTTGAAATACACTCGTTTCGAACTAACTTAGACATCAAACAGAGTAATATAACTCAAGTTATAATGTAAAAGGCGGGGTTTTTCAGGCTGACTGCATATTCTTTAAAAATCCTTAAAAGGTGGGGTTTTCGAAGACAATTGCACGAGTTCAAATTATATTTGATATATTAAATGGATTTTAAAGTTCATTTTCAAATTTCAACTCATTTCGAGTTGATTTGACTATAGTTTTTAATGCTTTTATGAAATTATCTTTGAAATAATCTAATTTCATGTTACTTTATTAAAACACTATAGTTATACATTAAATTAATTCAAAATTAAAGACTTAAGTATAAAAGGTGTGGTTTTTATTCTTCATTGCATGTCATCAATGTGCAAAACACTTTTTAAAACTCACCTCTAAGTCTTTTTCATATTAAATACGTTGTTTTTAATAGTGACTACATGTATATTCTATGTATTTTGAACATATGCAGTTGAACCTCTAAAGAGCGTATTTAATCCTTATGAGTGTTATTTTTATATGCGATTGCATATTTAAAACAACGTATTTAAAACTCTCCAGGTGGCTTTTTCTTTATAGAAGTCATGTTTTAAAAAGATATGTAAATGCACTCCAAGAGTGCGTATTCACTTCTTTATTCACTATATTTCCTTATGGTGTTGAATTTTAAGAGCATTGCATATTTTTAAAATATATGCAAATGTGTTTTAAAATAACTTTTTTAACAAACTACCAAAGGTGTCGATTTTAAAGTGGCTTGCATATGTTGAAATGATGTGCAAAGACACTCTTTAAATAAAAATTTTAATAGTCTGTCCTAGACGTCGAATTTGAAAGGCTTTGCATATGTGCCCTTGCATCTGCAAAGCATATTTTGGTTGTTCTTCTTCTAGGCGTTGATTTTTAGGAGCATTGCATATGTTGTTTAAAATACAAGCATATGTAATGTGATCAAAACAATCTGCTTTTGACTGTTTCTTCTTCAAGAACACTTCATGGAAGGAGGGTTTGAACATCTTCAATCTTTTTCTCAGCCTGTGAACTGATTTTTGTAAGTTATTTGTTCTTTTTGTAGATTTATTTTACCATTTTTGGTTGGGATTTATGCGCTAGACGCCGTTTTTCTTCCTCATTGCATATACAAAAGAAATAGTCAAAATGGTTGTTATTTCTTTGCATTTTATCTCTCATTATTTCCCACTTGGCTGTATATGCATATTGACTATCCAAAATTAAAGGAAAGAGACTAGGAATGTGATCTATATATACTCTTTCCATCCAATCTTTCCTAAATCCGAAAATCTATTGGATTTATTTCAGATTTGGCTCAAGATTTTGAGAGATTTCATCTTGAGGATTGAGGTAATTTCTTTCTAAGTCTTCTTCTTTCATATTCTTCTAAGTTGCATATGAGGATGTCATTTAACCTCATATGCAGTCGAGATTAAAAACCTCGTTCTTGATGGTGACTTTCAAAAAATAAATAAGAAAGACCAAGTGCTGCCCCATATGCAAAGAAGCTAAAAAAAACTCACTGTTTGACCTCATATGCAAGTGTTCACAAAAGTTTATCTAAGGCATGACATATTCATGTGTAAAAATACTTTTCACATCTCTTTGGACTTGCTGTCCAGAATGTGTAAATGCTTCCAAAAGCCCACCATGCACATAGCATGTCCATTCATGAGCTACAAATAGTTCTAAAAACTCCCACCTTGCGTATTGAGCACTTACCCATATACACCTTCCATATATCAAAACTCCAAGCTTGCTGTCCGCATACGTACAATGCCTCCAAAATACTAAGTTCTTCCCAATATGCATTATGGATTAAAAAACCCACCTCTTTCATAATGTCCAACATGCAAACCCATCAAAAAAGTCCACCTTTTTGTGTCCTTTTATGACCTCAAATAAATGAAGGTTCGTGTTGTAAGAAGCAAAGTACTCCCCATACTGTTGCAAATGAAAGAAGTGATCTTCCTCAAACTTGGTTCTTCTCAACTTGGCATATGGTGTCCTTCCCAACATGTGAATAAGTTTCAAAGACTGGATTACAAATCCCACGGTTGCAGAGGCATATGAAGCAGGGGCAACCATATGATGGAGCCAAACAAGGAGGTGAAAAGTGTTGAATAATGAGCATATAGAATGCTTAAACAGAAAGACACAAAGATGTCTCTCAGTGATCACCATTATGATGCAGAGCGATATGCAGACTCATGTTCTGGTTAGAGATGCTTTCGGTTCGAGATGCTTTCACCAAACCAGAACACATCAATCATCGAGCATCTTGTAGCAGCATAAAGACCGATAGAGGATGATGCAAATAGATGTCGTGTCTTGTCAGACACTTAGATGTTTTCCTTATGCATTTTGTAAAAGTGTAACATCTTTGATAGATTACACAAAATATGTAAAGTGTTCTTATGTAATCATGCTAAAGGGACATTAGGTCCTGCAATATTAAATAAGTCAAAGTTAATTAATTAGGGATAAGGATTGAATAAGCCAAATTGGTTGAGGGTTTCCCCTTTCTTCTCCACTTGTTTCTCTCATCTTTTTCTATATAAAAGAGGGAGCTCATTGTAAATAATCATCTTTTGTTTAAGCAAGAAAGGCTATACTTGAGAACTTGTGTGGTGAAAACTTTGTGTTTCATTGTACGAATTGTCAAAAGTGAATAAAAGTAGCAAGATTTTCCAAACTTTGTGTTGCGAATCTTATGATTGAATGGTGTGTTCTTATGTTGCATTGTTCAATCGTTCTTGAATTCATTTCATAAGCTAAACTTGTGTAAATCATTAGAGGTTTCAATTCACCTTTTGAGAGACTTTGAGTTACAAGAGGAGAATTGCTATAATAGTAGTGGTTGTGAATACTGGGAATTGAAGACTTTGAGCTTCAATTTTGAGTATTTTTCTTTTAATTTCAGAATTATTAGTGAGAGACTTTGAGCCTCACAATTAGTTCTTGTTATCTCAAAATAGGATTAATTGCAAGAGACTTTGGGCCCTTGTTTTAATTCACTAAATATATTTATAACTACTGCCTTGGGAGTTGTTCTTACGTTAATTGCTAAGTCACTGGTATTATTGTAGCAGTAGGTGATCTTTGTAGAGTTAATAAGTTGCCTTTATTTGTGAATCTTTTCTTAAAAAAAGAGGAAAGGATTAGAAGTATCACCCTTATTCAATTTTAGTTGAAATCTTGCTGAAGCCACCTACAGTAAAAAGAGAGCCTCCGCTATTGCTAAGAGGAGAGATTTATCTCATTATACTGTTGTCTAAAGTTACAATTTTGTAAGGTGTAGTCTTAGTAGCTTACAAAAATTTTAGCCAACACATATATCAAAGAATAAAAAGATGTTGACATGATATGCTAAGCAGCGGAAATATCACAACCTCCAACTAAAAAAGGATTGTGTAACCCTACTAGTGGCTTTATAAGACCAATTGGTCCACATCCTTTCATGTCACCATCAAATTAAAAAAAAAGAATGACCCACTTTATTTTCCATAAAAAAATAGCCATTAATAAAACCCTCTAGAGTAAGTCAAGGGTGTTGCAATATGTTGTCATTGATGTCAACCTATAATATAATTGATGTCAACTCATGGTATATTTGTATATAGATGTATTAGTGCAGTTATAGAGATACAAAATTGGATTGGTGCAAATACAAATATGAGGTCAAAATGTTTGAGGTCAGTAAAGTAGTTTGGAAATCCAATGCAACATGATGATGACAATAAGGCAATCTGGAAGACCAATACAAATGTGATCATGACATGAAGCAATAGGCAGTCTAGATGTCCAACACATGTAATTATGATATGAAGCATTATAGAAGTGTTGTAAGTATCAATCGCACCATATCTTCTAAATTCATGTTCTTTATTCATATGTTGTGCAACAATTGTGCCTCATCTGTGATATTCATATGATTCAGTCATTAGCACATAGTGAAAGATTGTTGTACCTTACCTTCTGAAGTTTGTAATGAGCTTCTTCATGCTATGTATGTCTTAAGGATGCAATCATATTGGTTAGTTCTTGCATGTTTTGAGGAGTTAGTTGAATATCAGTGACACATTTGAATCTTAATCTTCATTTGTGTTTTTGGAGAAAATTGTTTTAGGCATAAACAATGCTTCTTCTTAAGACAGAGTCTCTGTAATTTGGTCTACATTCCTCTGCATTGCAAGATTTTCTCGCAATTTTGAAATTAATCTTGTCAATCATTCAAGAGGTTACATTCAGGTTTTCATATCATAACATCTTCCAAAGAAAAAGTTAAGAGTTGTATGTTCACTGAATTGTACCAAGACAAGGAAAAGGGTCTTAGCAGACAAGTCAAAATGCGGACGAACTAATATATATGATTGTGTAGATTTGAGGACGTGCTCAATGAGGTCCAAGGTATGATCTATGCAAGTTTTAGATGTTTCGGTGTACTACAGTTCTATCTTCAAGAATGTTAGTATAATGCAGTTAATCTGACATACTTTGTTTTCATTAGGGCAAGTTGTCTCTTTTTTTGCGCCAAAACATAACTATCAAATACTATAAAAGAAGATTGTAGGGACACATTACAAGGCCAACAATGTTGAGATCTTGATCCACGTGGTGTTCTTTGTCTCTCCCCAGTTGCTCAAGGCATTGAAGTTGATAGTTTTGATGTTTTGTTGCTTGTTGGGTTGACAAGACCTGTTCCTTCAGTTGTGATATGATCCTAATCATTTGAATTTGCCTTGGGAGGATGTTTTGGGATGTTTTTGAGCCTAGTTATGCCTTGGTATGATCCGCAACTCATTATATTTCATGATCTATGTGTTTGAGGCCAACAAGTAAAGTGTTTATATACTTTTAATCAAAAGTTATCGTGGAGCCAACCTAGTTGAGGTTTTGAATGGTTGCAGAGGATATATGTACAAAATCAAATCATTTGTAATTTGAATCAGATGGAATAGTTTGCAGGAAAAGCAAACTGTAACATCCACATATGATAGATGCATCTTTATAACAATTCAAGTTCATGTTATCACTCTCGTAAATACATTTTGTATTAACAAAGTGGTGAACTTCCTTTGGCTTTGTCATAGAACATTTCTTTAGGGAGTTGTTGCTTCCTTAGGTTGCAGCCCTAAAACAATGTTGCACTAATGTTCATATATTGTGAGATTTGTGACCATGGTTTTTCCCTTGTTAGGTTTTCCACATTAATTTGGTGTTCTTGTGTACAATGATGTGGTATATGCTTTACTTTCTGTTTTTCCTTTTGGTAGATATGATTTGGAGTTAAAGTTACAAATAGAATTAATTAGTTTAAGTATAAATCTTTCTAGTACAATTATTATCCGTTGATGAACAAAACTAATTGAATGATTGTCCTTTTGATTTTTTCAATTGAATTAGTGTAGCTGTTACTTAAGGTTTGACTCTAGCCATAATCTGTGTTAAGTATTTTATAAGAAAACATGCTTGGAACTATCATTTATATGTCTATGATTTATTTTTTCGAAAGTCCTTCAGCTATCCATATCTACAAAACTTATTACACATAGTATCCTCAATCATAGATTATACAAGGTAAATCCCCACGAAGGAAGACACTAATAGTACGTTTGGATAAAAACTATTAACTATGGCTATACTAAAGTTATACGAAATTCCATGTATCCCTCTATACATATGCCTCGTTACATGTTCATCTCAAATTTTATTTGTTAAGGGGCAAGAGCTCTTTCCCTGGATTGCAATTAATGTCCTTATTGTAATGGAATGCTTGGCCAAATATCGTTTAGGAGCCTTCTGATGCATTTTTTAATTTATTATCTACATATTATTATATAAGTCTGTGGGGCACTTTAGAAGCATGCACATCTTCTGAGAATGAGACAAATATTGTACAAGTCATCAAATAATAGTAATACCCAACAGGGATAGAAAGTAGATTACCAAGTGCTAATGGATTTCTGAATTTTGAAGTTTTTGTCTGCTCTTCAGAATCTGGGTCCATGCCATTGCTCTTTTTAAATTTGTTTGCCAAACTTTGGCTAAATACTTCTAATTGTGTGTTGTGAAAAAAACTTACACAAATTACAACTGGGAGAATATAGTAGGTTATAAGGCATCACACCCACCAAAAGCTTTGTCAATCTCAAAGCAGGCTTTGAGATGTAAGTCCCCAGGTTGATGCACCAGCAATCTCCATTTTCTCTGGTACGAACCTTGTGCAAAAGTTTCACTCTCATGCCTTCTGAACCCTGTCTAACTTATGCTTGTTATATCTGTTATTATGCACTGCTTACAATTGTACCATATCCCTATGATGAAATTCCTTTGAACTAGTCCAAGGCTTCTCTAACTTTCAGAATAATTATAACTAATGTTCAGTTTGTATAGCAACCAATGGGCTACCAAGAAAATTTTCATTTTTATCAAAAAAACTGTATCATATTAAAAGGTGTAGGAGTACTCGAGCGAAAACTGTTTTTGCCGTAAGAACTGAAAAATAGGTGTACAAAGAATCTTGTTTAGGATGGTACATTGGAACATATATTGATGATCATGATGCCTTTCCAATGCCTCTTTGCAAAATTACAGGAGTTCTAGAGGACCCATACGCGACCACATTCAGACACCTTTTTGAACTATTTATATGATAACAGTGACTACCAAAACAATTTTCAATATTTATCTTCTTAGATTCCAAATTGAAAGCCTTCACAAATTCTCTGTCCTAATCTTCTAATCATAAATTATAAATAGGATTTTATACCCTTTCATTGCACATCTACGTTTCAAATTTCTAATCTAATCTCTAATGAAAATGTGTAATGCAAATTCATGCCATACTTCAAAATGTTCCAGCTTTGAAATCTTTCTATATGAATATCCATTCTTACCCTTGAACCCGATTATGCTGTCGTTTAAAGTTGCAAGACTGACAAGCATTGTACAAACGGCAATTGAAAGTAGATAATCCAGATAAACGAACTACATAAGGGTAATTCCCAGAAGACTGTTGTGCCTGTAAGTAACCACTAATCACTATTAAGTGTAGATGACATGACATATTAAGATGCCACTTTGATTGTGAATGATACAATTTCTATGATGGATGATTTACAAAAAGTTCTACTTATACTAGACAACCATTAATAGTCCGTGGGAGTAACTTCTCATTTATCAACATATCAATGGCCCTGCTTGTGGATAGTCAATTTCAAGAGAAAATTCAAAATTCCTCTACCATAGATAGATTCGGTACAATACTGCTACTGCCTTGTTGAAGAACTTGACACATGTACTGTAAATCTTGCATGCAAGAATTTCAGTTTGCTAGGTATTATTACAAGAGAATGATTTGGCCCTAAACCTGAGCATCCAATCAAATTCATTGTGCAAACACATTGAATCAGATAACTTCAGACAATTGAGGAAAGGTGATACAGACCAGAACACAACCAGAGAAGAATCCCCACTAATTAACACCATTATAAGCTCTCGCTGCACTGCTGTTCAAATTGGAGAGTAGTTCTCTGTAAACACAGAAAAATCAGATGAAATTCATGCAAATAGTAATTCTGTAAGCAACAACAGACAAAATTTCCATACATTTAATTTTTCTAAGTACAATTGTTGTCTGCTGGTGAAGACCAAATTAAGAAGCAAATTTTGTTTGACTATAAGAAAACTAAAACTTCTCCTGAAAATTGATTTTTTGAGGTAAAATCTTTCTGCATTCTTGATACCTCTCTTTGCAGTACAAAGTGAAAAGAGAAACATTACAGATAAAGTACATAACCATACAGCTGCCAGGAGTAAAAGACTCTAGAGCCCAAATCAAAATCCTGAAAGCTACAAAGAACATAAACGCTTTCTACCATTTTTACCAGATCTACAACTGGATTGTCCTGCTTTATCATCCAGTGTACTAGAAGAACCAATTTGGGACTTTAACACTTATACGTACATATGGCTATATTTTGCTCTGTGGTGTTCATTGAGTCTATTGTGGAGGGTTTATCATGTTAGGAATTAGTGTTCACATAGGTGAGAAATATTAGGATACATAAAATAATAAGTTGATAGGTTTGTTGAGTCTGTTAAATATGTTATTATAATAGTGGTATGAATGTGTTTATATTGAGTTGTTAAAACAACTCAGTCTAATAGGAATTTTGTTTCCTAAAAAATAGGATATGAGAAATTCTATAAACATGTAATGTATTTGAATGAAAATAATGAGAAGAAACACGTATCATTATGTTTGTAATTATTTACAGCTTCTGTTTGTCTCCAATCAAATTTTCTGATTATGATATAGGAGGATTGAAATTTTCCTGTGCCTGAATGTTGAACTATGCTTGCAATGAACAGAATCGTGATAAAATTGGTTGGGGAACGGTTTATTAATATTGCTGAGGGGATCGTATCAAATATTGGCAAAATCGTATTGATTGGAATGTGATTTCCTTGTTGCCAACTCGTACCGCTCTGGTTTGAGTGTATTGGCAGAGGTGACATTTTTTTTTGCATGGTTTGTGAGGCTGTGAGGCCCAGTGAATTTGGTTGCTGGAGTTCATACTGCATAGGCTGTTTGCAATTTCTTTGTTGAGGTAGCAGTTTGCTCTCTAACAGCCATATATACATTGCTGACTATATATTCTTTGAAGGGCATTTACTTTGTCTTTAGCCCGGCGCTGTCTCCCTCTGGCGAGTTTGTGGCCATTGCCTCCACTGGCAAAGGCAGTTGTACGAGAACAAGTCATACGAGGTGCCTGACACTGAGGGAAGGAGGGATTGCAGACTTGAGCCTGGCGCTTTCTGGACAACCTACACGACTCCACAAAGCAGACGCGTGGTAAATGGAAACTTGTGTTTTAGTTGATTTAATTTCTACTTATTAGAAATTGAAGTCAAGTCGATTACCATCAAGTCAAGTGAGTCATTTCAAATAGTAATTTTATATTATTTAGTTAGGTTTTGATAGTCTACGACCATAGATTGTCTTGATGATATTTGAATTGAAGTAAAAATATTATCGGTTTGATACTCGAAGTGTTAGGTGAGTCAAGTTGTAATATTTTCTTTAAAAATAAGGTCCATTTTATAAATCGTTAATTGTCATGTTATTAAAAGTGTCTATCAAAAAAAATTCTAAGTGTCCTTAGTTGCTTTTGTTGGGTATCTTAGTAACTTGGTTTCTTTTGTATAGTTAGATATAATGTGTCATAAAAGTCAAAGGTGCATTATCGGTGGATCTCAACACCTTCAACATTGTTTAAATTGGGGGGGAGGGGAAGTCTAATAGTGTTTCTTTAAATGGGGAAAAATAGTATATTGATAGAAAAGTTTCAAGGTCAAAGTTCCACGCATGGCAGATCAAGTTACAGTTTATCCTTATTGAAAAGGATCTGTGGGATGTGGTAAGATGGCCAACTGATGTTGATGAAATTGCAAAGGATCGAAGAGCAATAGCTTTGATTGGTCTTGCACTTTCAGATGCATACCTCCATCACATTGACATATTGAGGACCTCAAAGGAAGTGTGGGAGAATTTGAATGCTTTGTTTGGATCAAAAGCATCAAGTGCAAAGATGAGCCTAAAGCCGAAATTGTTTGGGCTGAAAAAGAGGGTGACAACATTGTTCAACATATCAGTAAATTCCACTCCCTATTGAATCAATTAATTGGGATAGATGCTAAAGTGGTTGATGATAATTCAAAGGGTATTTTGTTAAATAGCATGCCTCCTAGTTATGGCAACATTGTTTTCACATTAAACAAAGTAGATGTTACCCTGGAAGAAATAATATCCACTGTGATTGATGAAGGAACCAAGAAAATTGACTCGGCTATAGAGGAAACTACAATGTATGGGAAAAATAGGCCTAACCATTCCTCCAAATCTAGTTCTTCTACAAATGGAAATTGCTTCTTCAAATATGGAATTTTGTGCTACTATTGCAAGAAGGGACACATTGTTATGAATTGCACTCAGTGTGCCAAGGATCTTCTTGATGGCAAGCTAAATACAGATAAGGCATTGGCTGCAGATGATGATGAAGAGTGCCTTCATGGGGTGGCTATTGAAGACTCCACACGAAGATAGTGAGGAGGAATATGTTCTCTAAATCAAATCAACTAGAGGATGGAGGTACCGGAGGTTGGAGGACATTCAACGAGCTCTCGTCAATCACTAACGACCTGGTGTTTTAATGACAAAACAACTTGTGCCAAAATGACTAAAGCCAAGATCAGTTTCCAGATGGCAGCGGCGACCGTCTCATATCATTTTTATCAAAGTGGCAATGATCTACAATGGTGGCTGCATATGCGACAACAAGAGCTCGGTGTTCAATCTTTTTATGTTGTGGTTGGATCTGTATATTTCTAATCACATTTCTCAATTGTTTGTGCATGGATGTGTTTGTCCCCATTCATAGATGGTGTAAGTGATTGGATGTGTTTGTCCCCATTCACGGATGTGTTTGTCCCCATTCATATAAGTTGGTGATTATGATTGGATGTGTGTCCCCAATCGTAATTGTTGTGAGCAGATGTGTGTGTCCTTGTTCATAACTTTGATGTTGGTGTCCCTAGATAGAAGTGTTAGTCCCTATCTGGATGGAAGTACAATAAGCATTGTGAGGCTAGTTCCACTACTGCTACTCATTCCTTATATTATTGGTGAGCTACTGTGTGTGGTCATCAAGTATTATGATGTACTTTCATCCCATGTTCACAATAAGGGCAAGTGTTAGGAATTAGTGTTCACATAGGTGAGGAATATTAGGATACATAAAATAATAAGTTGATAGGTTTGTTGAGTCTGTTAAGTATGTTATTATAATAGTGGTGCAAATGTGTTTATATTGAGTTGATAAAATAACTGAGTCTATTTAGGAATATTGTTTCCTAAAAAAACGGATATGAGAAATCCTATAGATTTGTAATGTATTTGAATGAAACTAATGAGAAGAAGCACACATCATTTTGTTTGTAATTATTTACAGCTTCTGTTTGTCTCTGATCAAATTTTCTGATATTGGCATATCAACTCCTATTACCTTGAACTGCGCAACAAGAAGTGGGGACAATATTACTCAAGCAGATATATTCTGTCAAATGACTTTAGCAATTGCTTTAGCTACAACTAAAGGTTATGTTGGAGTATAATGCTCCAACAGTTGGAGTTTGAATATGAATCAAATAAGATTTGTCGATCTGTTTAGTTAGCTGTTAAGAGCCTTTAGTTGAGTGTCAATCAATTTTAGTTAGTTGACAATATTTTTAATTTAATATCATTTCTATTGGCATATTTATAAGATCTTGTTGAGGTCTGTTGAGTCCATATATTTGTATTCTCCAATGATGAATAATTATAAGCTGTGAGTTCTTTTCTCTGTATTTACTTCTATAGCTCTATTCTCTATTTTTCCTGTATATCTTTGTTTTTAATATTGTATCAGAGCAGCTCGATCTGCTTCAGCTGTATAGTCATGGTTTGAGTGATGGCAGAAAAAGGAGGAATTAACATTGATTAAGAGAAAAAACAGTCATGGTCTACAAAAGAACCACTAGATATTGATGGCTTCATTGAGGATGAGGCTATTGTTCTATTTCGAAGAGGCCAACACTTTGAAGACAAGGAAGGATGCAGTAGAAGACAATTAGATACTCAATAGTGAGGTACTTGTAGACTAGAAAAACTATACCTCATTGAGGTTACGAGACATACATGTGAGGATTAGTGTCCACTAGTTCAGGGTAGATTCAAAATCTGGAAGTTCAGCATTATACCTTTACAAGAGTGATAATACACTTCATGTGCAAATAGTGTCCAATGTTGTTGGGAACTTGAATAATAGCTGCGGGACTATACCTAAAGTTGGGGAGCAGCTTGAAGAAGTCTCACTGGTTCAAGAATTGTTTTCAAAGAAAACTTTATGCATAATGTATTTCTTATTAATTTATGTTCTAAGTCAGTTTAATGTTGTAGCATTAAGCAGGGGTGTTGAAATAATGCTCCAACAGTTAGAGTTTGAATAGGAATAAAATAAGATTTGTAGATCCATTTTAGTTAGTTATTTAAGAGTCTCACAGTTAAGTGTCAATTAGGATTAGTTAGTTGGCAATATTTTTGGTTTGTTGTCATTCCTATTAGCATATTTACAGGATCTTGTTGAGGTCGCTTGAGTCTATATATTCATATTCTCCAATGATGAATAATAATAAGCTGTGAGCTCTTTTTTCTTTGTAGTTACTTCTGCTGTTCTATTCTCTGTTTTTCCTGTATATCTTTCTTTTTAATAGGATTAAACACAGTGTTCCACGGGGATGGATCCCCCCCGAAAAAACTCGCGTCCCCTATAGGGGAACGTTTCCGAGACTCGGGGACTTGGGGGAACGTCCAACACCACCATTTACACCACCTCTGTCAAGGAAGCTGCCAAATCGCTTGCTATATGGCACATGCCATTACATATTGATTGCAACCTTCAACTTCATGAAAACTAGTTGGCCTTTCATGGGGCACTCATAGAGATGTTATATTGCAAATTTTGCCTTCAAGATTTCAATTCACCTCTATTTTTATATCAGCACCCTACATAGCCTCATACATGTAAACCCAGTGTAAGTTATCTCCGTCACTCATAACAATCACCTCTTTTTAACTTATTTCCTGAAAGTAACCCCTGAAAACAAGTTTGGGACATACAATCCTCTCAAATTCTCTTGGTATATGGTAATTAAAACCAATCCTCAGAACAAATTCGCTTCAATACAAGCATTTGATAGATAGTTGATTGAAGATAAATGCAATTCATCCCAAATGACTTGATGCAGACCACAGTAACTCTTTGTCCATGTGTTGTCTCAATAATTTGACTATCCTATTGGCACGAACCTTTGAAAATAAGAACCATGCCATAAGCTGTACATCAAAACTGAAACCATGTTCGATACTTCTCAATCAACATTTTGCCACTTCTGCATCAGTAGTTGTGTTGCCAATTACTATTGGCCATGTTCTGCATCTATTTCCAAACTCAAATGTTAGAAATTACTCTCTATAAACTAAAAGACTTGGAATAGAATTTCTGCATTAGTCAAACTCTGACAAAATAGTGCAACTGGCTTTTGCCCAAGAAAACTTCAAATTAATCAATCTTTCATTTCATTCTTCGTCACTCTGAAGAAGAAATCTTTTCAACTCTATATTATTAAAGGCCTTATGCCCGTGCTCAACAACATCTAAAAATACATCCTGGTAAATAAATTCCTTTCAGAGAAATTGAGCATTAGGCCGCTCCACAAAAAAGCTATGCTAGCAGTCCTGTTGAGTTTGGCTTATTTCTTTTCTTCTAACCATGTAAAGGAGACCCTATTCTGATCCTGCTTAAGTTCTGGGTGCAAGGAAGCAAATGTTTCAGCTCCACTTGACCCAGGTACATTGGGTGAAATTCAATAACATGTAAGCCCAGTTTTAAGGACATGCTATCTCCTTTTATTAACTTGGTTTCAATAGCAGGCTTTGCTGTTTGTATAATCTCAAAGCTTGTACAGGACAAGATTCTGTATCTGTGGCTGGCTCATTGCAAAATTTGAACGGATAAATATGCCAGAGACTCTAAGTTGATATGGTACACAGCATTTAGTTCATTTCTGCCTAAACCAGTTTGACATGTGTCCAAAAGGCATTGCTTTGTAACAGAATGGTGGTGCCACAGTGCACACATTCAAAAAATAAATAAAACCTAGAGAAGAAACACTTGTTGCAGTTTTGGGTTTCAACAAATTTAAAGATACTTTTATGAATGACAAGCCCATAAACTTGAAAACAGAGTTGCCGGAAACTCCTTTGACCCTCCTTGGGCACGCATATCCCCGTATCCAATTTGGAAACGTATCTGAAACGGCCCAGATACACGTCGAATGTAAAGAGCCTGTCTGGCTCTAACCCTCAATTTAACTGCAAGAAATTCTAAAATTCTGGAATTTGATTTCTTTTTAATTTTTCCAGCAATACATATATAGTTTTTTGGTATTCCTTTTCCACATGACATAATTGCATTACAAGAAACAATTAAATTTGAAATTACTTTTGCAAATCATAGATCACACTAAGTAAACTAGAATGCAACATACTCAAATCGTATCAAGCAAATTACAATGATAAAAACCTTGTATTTATTT
>MU228495.1:2156894-2170267 GCA_018584345.1 Thuja plicata | reverse complement strand
TTCAATGGCGTCTGATGAGCATAATTCGAAACCACACAATTCGCTGGCATAAGAATCCAACTCAAAGTGCTGAATCAAACAAAGAATTTACAATTCTTTGCAAGTAAACTCCAAACCCTTGTCTCCAAAATTCGAACCAAAACATCAAATGAATAATTCAGCATAATCAATTCGATTTCATCCAAGTAGCCTTTATAATGTCTTCATAACAAATTGAACCCTATCTTCTCCAAGACACTTTTCACTTACATAAAGGCTATGCTTTATGTGCACACTTGAAATATAATAAACTATAATATTTCTTTCCACTTTAATGATGAAAAACAACCCTTTCATTAAAATAACAATATTCTGACACATAGGGTCCTTGTTTTATGAGCTCAAGATTTCAAACTTCTCAACCCGGTTCCAACGAGCTATAACACTAAGATGCCCAAAATATAATCCCAATAATAATAGCAACCTTAGCCGATTTAATTAAATAATAATCGTAATTCACCTGTCTTGCGAAAACGACTGAGGAAGCATCAGAATCAAAATTTGACAGCACAAGGGTGATCCTGATGATGAAAGATGATGAGTGAACCTGACGGGGTGACTTACTAAAAATAGATGCTCCCTTCAAGAATCTTGGAGTCCAAACCAGAAGCCAGAAACAAAATCTGAGAGCATCATATAACTCCTCTAAATCATCTGAGCTTCATGGAACCAACTGTTGACTTACTATAAATAGTTAGTCCCTAAAAACGGGGCCACAACCCACAACATGGTCCTCTAATCACCAGTATTAGCCTACAAGGACCCAATGATAGGCTAAAACCACTAACTCCAATGCTCGCTCAAAATGGGGACATTACAGTCCTCCCTTCTTGGAATTGCTTGTCCCCAGCAATCTTAGAAAACAAAACACAAAAGTCCACCCGGATCATAAGGATAGAATGGTGTAATGTCCCTGCGATCACCTGCAAACTTCTGTGATGAAATCACCATCCAAGCCAACCAAAACACACTGTCACCATGCCAACCATAGTGACCCACACAATCTGCAATGCCAAACCGGTCACTACCTAGATCCCAGTAGAGATGAAACTCACAACCATCCATAACAAAGGAAAAAGGAAATCCAAAACCATCTAACAAACCAAAGCTCCCTGTACACCCTGCCAATCTACCCTGTGTACTCCCGCAATCCAGATATCCATCCACTGTAAAACCATCCAGGATGTACTGACCCTGCAAGTCACCTCCTGCTAACTTGCAGTAACCAACCCCATCAACTGCAGATGGAGAAAACCCATCCCAAAAAGACTGGTATAAACCTGGAGCCAACCCACACCGGCACGCAAACAAGTCCTCAACCGATGGGTCAAAAGAGAAATGATGAGCACTCCTCACTATGTAATCATGGTGAAGAGCTCCAATCCCCATCAGAGGCTCATCAAAATCGAACCGCGAATCAAGATATGGCTCCGATCTCTGACTCTGAAAAATTGGTCGAGAAGGACCCTGGGTAACTCTATCAGCAAACCCAATCACAAAATCCCTATGAGGAAGCACTGTAGTCGAAGTATCTACAATTCTCACCATTAAAAGCCAAATACCGCGAGAACCCCGAATGAGTGTACCCTCAGAAGCTCCGAAAGCTCCCTCCTGTAAAATTGAACTCTCAAGCAAGTACTCCATGAACGACTGTGCAGTAGAAATTATAAGAAGCAACATCAACCTGCTCCCTTGCAATCCACAACTAATCCCTCTGGGGCACTAGCAACTGCCTAACACTATCAGTTGTACGAGACGAAAGAATAGATTTGCTTCCAACAGAAAGAAACAAATCATCATGAGAGCTCGCCTCCAAACTAGATGATACCCTGTCCAAGTCCTGCGAATCAAAGGGAGTAGTGTCAGAGGAGTTTCCGGCAACTCTAGTTTCAAGTTTATGGTCACTCAGTTTTTATGTAACCTCTAATTTTTTGTTTGACAAGTATTTTTGGCAAGGTTATTGGGTACGCCCTTAAGGCCTCCCGCACCCATACTGGGTACGTCTAGGAACAAGCTTGCCCAGGGGTATGGCTAGATACACCCAAGGTACATACTGGGCATCTCGGTATGCAAAGGGTACATCCTAGTCGTATCCAAGCATGCCCAAAGGCATCGAGCACCAAAAAGTACCAAAAAGACATTTTTTGACCTTTTTATCAAAAAATCCTAAAATGCCCCTAAAAGTGTCATTTCACCCAATACAAAGATTATTTTGTTCTCTTCACTCTCTTTTCTCATTTTCTCTACAAAAACCATTTTGGGGGTATAGCGCAAGAACCGCCACTTCCAACCCGCGGCAAAATGAAATGTTCACATGCACCCCCTCTATCATTGTGTTTTTCTCACATCTATCTAACACCTTGTGCAACTTATTGTTGCTCCTCAAACCCATTAGGGTCCCCACTCCCGAACCTCCACTAGTTGTTGGGATCTCTTGTCACATAAAGAATTTGATAACAATGAGGGGTTCTAGAAGTGGACACCAAAGTCAAGAACTAAGACAGCTATAATTGTCACTGTTACATGTCAATTGTTAAATATTAAATATTTAACTATCAATTGGCATTTAATATTTATCTTTATCATTACCATTTGTTTCATACTATCGAATGTATTTAGTTTTACAATTTGGTATATTTCTTTAAATTTTGTGTATACACACAAACACACATACCCAAGGGCAAAAAAAAGCCCGTACTAGCATACCTAGTTCTCGCACCCATGCTCGTACTAGCACTTAGATTTTTGGCTTGTCCATTGTATAAATTGCACTTATGTACACATTGTTCTTTGCTAGAGGGTTTGTTACTACAGCATTAATACATTTTAAGGGGGTGTGAGGCACAATTTAAGTGCTATTGTCTTCTCTCTTGGAGTTTGTTGCTAAACATGCCAAAACCTAGGACTATTGAAATCCTCCCTCAAATAATTATGACACGTGGAAACTAAAAATGAGACAACTTCTATAACTTCAAGGACTTCAGCAAATGTTGGATGTAACAACACCTAAATTAAGTGAGTTCGAAAAAATTGCATATAAAAACAAGATAAATGTACCATGGGATTAATAGGATTGCATGTATCAAATAATTTGTAGTTTCACTTGAGTATGTGACAAATTTGATGACATGTTTGGCATCGTTAATATGCTATTCGTTTGCAATTAGAGGCAGATCTGGCATCACCCAATCAAATGATTTCCCTTCCCTTAAAGACTTCCTTGCAAAGTTTAAGTTATTATTGTCATGGATGAAAGGTTGTGGACAAGATATAACAAATAAAGCATATTTCTTGATTTTATCTAAACTAGAGGGTCCTATTCAGGTCTTCTCATCAACCTTCTACTCCACCATGGATGCCTTAGGGGTTGATTTTATGATACTCACTTTTGAATTGTTTTGTGAGCATCTTCCTAGGGAACAAGCCAAGCTCGATCAATTGGCAGCAGTTCCTAGCCCTAAGAGCCAAACATCAATGTATCAATTACCCTAGGACAAACATAAGAATAAGTGAAAACCTAAAAAAAATCTACTTCAGGAAGTGAGCCTCCCTCAAAACTGAAGTAGAAGAACACTCAAAAAGTCTACACCTCCCTCCGAGTTTTGTAAGTCTAACAAATCTTCTGTGATGTCCCTGAATTAGCAGGTTCTGGGAACCTGAATATGGTAAACTCATCAGCGCGACCCTCGTGAGTTGAAAGTATGCTTTGAGGGTCTCAGCGTTCAGATTCTATTTCTGGACTTACTATTTATAGTAAGTCAACTGGAGGCCAGTTACTATTTCTGGGAGTGCACTTGAAGACCAGGTTGATTAGCTACTACAGCAGTGGATACAGGAATCGTCATCAGAGGCATAATTGATATTTAATTATTAATTAATAACAATATGTTATTAATTAATAAATTGATTATATTATTATAACAATAATACTTTATTATTATAATGCTTTTAGAAGTTGACATTTTGAAGACTGTTTAACTAGAAATGGTTTTTGCAAACTCTTGCATCCAAGGAGTTATATATTCGAGTTCATTTGTGAAATTGAGGATCCGATTATATTTATTAAAAAAACTTGGCCTTGAGAATTCTCTCATTTTCTGAGCCCTTGCTGATATATAAGGGTCAAATTAGCTCGGAAGACTGATTCTTCTGGATCTAATCCTCGATCAATTGCTGTTGTAAAATCGATTGATTCCTTCGTGCTGTTGTATACGAAGAGGTATCAAATTCTGGAAAAGTTAGTAAGTTGAACTGAGACTTGCGTGAAGAGGTCAATTAAACGATTCCATCTATACTCTGACTGGGAATTGTATTTGTCTGGCTTTATCTCATTGATTGCGGAACTACACCAACGTCACCTTGAATGCTGTCTAAGAGGATGTGTTGGCGTGAAACCAATGAGTGCAGCTAGCCACGTCTTCCTGTGAAAGGGAAAGCTAAGTCTGAAAGCCGCGTGTGAAGGAGGGATAAGCCGCGTGAGTGTTGCTGGCTGTTAGATTCACATAATACCAGACCGCGATTAGTAGTGGCATGTTTACTACTGTGGCGTGAACATTTGATTGGGCCGTGCTCATCTTCTGCGGCCAGCATAGGAAAACGCTGGAGTTATATTGCGGCCAGCAACCACCAAGAACGAGCGTAGCAGAGCAAGACCAGCTACATCGGCCAGCAGTTAGCGAGTTTGGGACTCACACAGGTTCCTTTATAATTTTGTTTCCTTCCATTAATAAATAAGGAATCATTGCTAGGAGATTAGTGGTGTTCAAGTAAATCAAATAAGGAACGAATTCTGAGAATTCAGTCATTGTTGTCCAATTTTAATAAAGCTTTCAATTTATGCATTATATCATTTCGAAAATCCCAAAGAAAGTTGATAGATATATTTGCCCAGCAATTTAAATATTTGCCTATAAGGAAAGGGATATCGTTTTTTTTCTGGATTTAATATACAGAGCAATTAGGATCATCACAATGGTATCAGAGCGGTTTCCCGCTAGCCTACAGGGAAATCGGGTTCATTAATTTTTATTTGGAGAATTATTTATGGCAGACGACAGGAGATTCATTCCTGGCAGACATTATTACAAGCGAGGCCATTCGCCTCCACCAAACGTGGATGATCCAGATATCCAATTGGTATGGTGCTAGTTGGGGATAATAATGCAGGTGGCTCAGCGGGCCAGGCCGGGCACACTAAGGCAGATATAGACAGAGAGGCTAGGGAAACATTCAGGAACTTAGCCGCAGGCCAGCATCATGTAGCTGATGTATTACATGAGCTTTCTAACACATTGAGATGGATCACTCTTCCTAGAGGTCAGAGCAGGGAGAGATCACGTGATGCTTCTGTTGCATCACATTGGTCACAGGTTGATGACCGACACAGAGATTATGAGCCTCGGACCCCAAGACATTATAGAGCTAACAGGACAGATAATAGGAGAGATCAGTTCAAGCCCCAAGGGCCCAGATTTATGAGGCCAGAGACTGACGCAGCTAGTGTTGATGATGAGAGTCCCCCTTTTGCTGACGACATAGTTTCAAACTATGTCGAATGGGATGCCCTTCCTCCAGCCTTGAAACAAAACTTAAATTTTGACCGATATCTGACTCAGAAACGAGAACATGCTAGGGGAAGACCTGCACAAGATAGGTAGAGGATGGGACATAATGATCTGAGACAGGTAGCTAGCAAGATGACGCTAGCACACTTTGATGGCAGCGGTAGGGTCATTGCTAGGGCATGGATCCACAAGCTTGATACCTACCTTGCACTGCGTACGATGACCGAGATGGATGCTATTAGATTTGCAGTTTTACACTTAGATGGATCTGCACAGGACTGGTGGTACCACAGACTGAGGTCACTACATCATGACCAGATTACTATCTATCAGGAGTTTGTGGATAGAATGATTGAGTGCTTTGACAGGAAAGACCCTGAGGTCTATTTCAGAGAGTCTGCTCAGTTATGACAAACAACCAACCTGGAGGCCTACATTAGTGAGTTTCAGCGCATATCAGTGATGGTGTACGACATCTCAGAGCGGAGGAGGGTGATGCTATTCCTAGAGGGACTAGTTGAACCACTACGAGGATGGGTTAAATCCCTAGACCCCCTATCACTGCATGAGGCCATGAAGAAGGCTAGAGATCTCGAGGCTTCTGCGCCCAAGAGACAGTAAAATGGAAGACCTTCAGGACCACCTTATGATAGGACAACCCCAAGAAGGGAAGAAAAATCAGACCCTAAACGTCCTATGGCAGCACCCTTAGATCAGGAAACACTTAATGATTTAAGGAGGAAGAAACTTTGTTTTTACTGTCGGGGGCCGTATGATGTCACTCATAATTGTCCTATGAAACCCCAGGGTAAGCACAAGATGATGGAGTGGTTTTACGATGATGAGGATTTTCCTGAGCACACAGAAGAGTTGACTGATGAGGAACAAGGCATTCAGGGAGCTGAGGGGTACACAGAAGATGAGGGTGATACGTCACACCTCAAGGTGGCATATCTGTCCAACGTGAAGAAAGAGGGGGGTTTCAGATTACATGGTCTACTAGCTGGACAGAGGGTGATTGCTCTTTTTGATACCGGAGCCATGCATAATTTTATTAACTCTCGCTTGGTGACTCGCAGGGGTATCCAGACAAAGGATTTCGCAGGATTGAGAGTACAGGTAGTAGATGGTTACACTCTGAAGTGTAACACGATGGTGGCTGATTTACCAGTCAAAATGGGGACTTATGCCTTTAAGCTAGACTTCTACGTAGTGGATATGGGTGTTACAGATTTGGTTTTAGGGATGGCCTGGTTACATACTATTAAGGACATCTACATCAGTACAGAAAGGATGGAGATAAGGTTTATCTTAGAGGGGAAACCACAAGTACTTAAGGCCATCAGAGAGGAAGGGCTCAAGAAGATTTCACTCAGGCGGATGCAGCATTTAGTACGTCATGAGGATGAGGTAGACTGGGCAGTAGAGTGTAGGTTGATGCCATCATTAGACCATTCAGATAAATTCACATATCACCCTGACATTCAACAGTTGAGGACTAAACACGATAAGGTGTTTAGATACTTACCTTCGGGTAGACCTCCGGATAGGGGCACTGAGCATATCATAGAGTTGGAGGAGGGCACCAAGCCCATTATGATCACCCCGTATCAGCATCCGAAGCGGCTGAAAGATGAAATAGAAAAAACAATACAGGAACTGTTGGAGATGGGACACATTCGGCAAAGTAAGTCCCCCTTTGCTTCTTCGGTTGTTTTGGTGAAGAAGAAAGACGTCACCCTGCGTATGTGTATAGATTATCAGATGCTGAACAGGAAGACTATCAAGAACCGGTATCCCATTCCTCGGATTGACGAACTGATAGATGAGTTGCACAGGGCACAGTTTTTCTCAAAGATAGATTTGAGATCCGGATACCATCAGATTCGAGTCAGAGAACAGGACATCGAGAAGACAGCTTTCAGATGTCACTGTGGACACTTTGAGTTTCTTGTCATGCCGTTCGGTTTGACAAATGCCCCAGCTACCTTCCAGTCCACGATGAACAGGGTGTTCCACAGCCAGCTGAGGAGATTTGTGTTGGTTTTCTTTGATGACATCCTGGTCTACAGTAAGACTTGGGAAGACCATGTTGCACACCTCGGTACAGTGTTGAGTATATTGGAGAGGGATTCCTTATATGCCAAGGAATCTAAGTGTGCTTTGGGAATGACAAAGATGCTCTACTTAGGACATATCATTAGCGCTGATGGTGTGTGTATGGATCCTGATAAGGTCCGCGCCATTTTAGATTGGCCCACGCCAGAGACCCTAACACAGTTGAGGGGGTTTATTGGGTTATATGCTTTCTACTGCAGATTTGTGGCAGGTTTCTCTCGTCATGCTGCTTCTCTTACAGATTTGACACGTAAGGGTGCTTTTCAGCAAACCACTCAGGCGTAGGAGTGCTTTGAGAGGTTCAAGACTATTATGACTACTTGCCCAGTCTTGGCACTACCAGATTTTTCGAGGCCTTTTGATTTACTTTGCGATGTTTCAGGAGAGGGTCTAGGAGCAGTATTATCCCAGGATCGCCATCCCATTGTTTTCGAGAGTCGAAAACTACATGGTCCTGAGAGAGCATTCAATATGTACGATAAGGAAATGTTGGCCATCATGCATGCCTTGGCCAAATTCAGACAGTATTTGGTAGGGAGTAAATTTTGTATCAAAACCGACCATAATAGTCTGAAACATTTTCTTAGGCATCGGGATCTCAATGAGAGGCAGCAGAAATGGGTGAGCAAGTTGCAGTCATACGACTTTGATATTACCTATATCAAAGGGACCCAGAATGTGGTGGCCGATGCTCTTTCACGGAGACCCCACCTGTGTTCACTTACTGAGATTTCTGAGGCTTGGAGGCATTTGTTACTAGCCGAGTATGCTTGGGATACATAAGCAACGGGTTTTATTGATGGCAGTATTCAGGATGATAGATTTTCCCTTGTGGATGAGTTGATCATTTATAAGGGGAGGATTTTTCTGGTTGCAGGATCAGGGGTCCGCGATATCATATTCCGGGATTTCCATGACACACCGATGGCTGGCCATCCAAGTTTCTTTAAAACCTACAGGCAGATTCGAGAGAGGTTTACCTGGAAGGGACTGAAGGAGGATGTTCAGCGATATGTTTGTGAATGCTTTGTTTGTCAGCAGAACAAACAAGAGCACACTTACCCCGCCGGATTGTTACAGCGACTCCCCATTCCTGAGCAGAAATGGGAGAGTATTTCTATGGATTTCATTGTGGGGCTACCCAAAGCCCAAGGGCGGGATTGCATTTTCGTGGTGGTGGACAGGCTCACGAAGTACGCACATTTTTTCGCTATCACCACTACTCATTCCGCAGTGCAGCTGGCAGAGTTATTCTTTCGGGAGGTGTTTAGGATGCATGGTTTACCCCGGAACATTGTGAGTGACTGGGATAGTCGCTTTATGAGCCACTTCTGGCAGGAGATCTTCAGGTTATGCGGTACAGAGTTGACACCGAGTACCAGTTATCACCTGCAAACCGACGACCAGATAGAGATTGTCAATAAGTGGGTGGAAGGCTATCTGCGGAATTACGTCTCATCGCAGCAGAAGGCTTGGGTTAGGTGGATACATATGTGCGAGTATTGTTATAACTCCACATTTCACATGACCATACAGATGTCCCCTTTTCGTGCCTTGTATGGCTATGATCCCCCAACTTTTGTGGATTTACTGTGCAGTGACAGCAGGGTGCCCAATGCAGGGGAGTTATTGCAGGACAGTCAGGATATTATGAGGGCATTGAAGGACAATATACAGAGAGCGCAGAATGTGCAGAAACAGTATGCGGATCAGAAGAGGATAGCTCGCTCTTTTGAGGTTGGGGACATGGTTTATCTGATGCTGCAGCCTTATAGGCAATCTTCTATCAAGAAGAGTGGGACGGAAAAGCTCAGGCCGCGGTACTATGGGCCATTTCGGGTGGTTCGACGTGTCGGAGAGGTGGCTTATGAGATGGAATTACCTGAGGACAGCAGAGTACACAATGTGTTTCATGTTTCGCGCCTCAAGGAGGCCTTAGGCCGAACTGTGACTCCTACTATATTACCACCCCTGGATGACGAGGGAAATTGGAGTTGATACCCAAGGCCATTTTGGGGATACGCGAGAGACAATTGCGCCGGAGGACTATCCGGGGGTACTTGGTCAAGTGGCAGGAGTTACCTAATGAGGATGCCACTTGGGAGCCCAAGGATATTATGCAGCACCCTGGATTGCGATTGCTTGAGGACAAGCAATTTCAGGGAGGGCAGACTGTGATGTACCCGAATTAGCAGGTTCTGGGAACCTGAATATGGTCAACTCATCAGCGCGACCCTCGTGAGTTGACAGTATGCTTTGAGGGTCTCAGCGTTCAGATTCTATTTCTGACTTTATATTTATAGTAAGTCAGTTGGAGGCCAGTTACTATTTCTGGCAGTGCACTTGAAGACCGGGTTGATCAGCTACTACAACAGTGGATACAGGAATCGTCATCAGAGGCATAATTGATATTTAATTATTAATTAATAACAATATGTTATTAATTAATAAATTGATTATATTATTATAACAATAATACTTTATTATTATAATGCTTTTAGAAGTTGACATTTTGAAGACTGTTTAACTAGAAATGGTTTTTGCAAACTCTTGCATCCAAGGAGTTATATATTCGAGTTCATTTGTGAAATTGAGGATCCGATTATATTTATTAAAAAAACTTGGCCTTGAGAATTCTCTCATTTTCTGAGCCCTTGCTGATATATAAGGGTCAAATTAGCTCGGAAGACTGATTCTTCTGGATCTAATCCTCGATCAATTGCTGTTGTAAAATCGATTGATTCCTTCGTGCTGTTGTATACGAAGAGGTATCAAATTCTGGAAAAGTTAGTAAGTTGAACTGAGACTTGCGTGAAGAGGTCAATTAAACGATTCCATCTATACTCTGACTGGGAATTGTATTTGTCTGGCTTTATCTCATTGATTGCGGAACTACACCAACGTCACCTTGAATGCTGTCTAAGAGGATGTGTTGGCGTGAAACCAATGAGTGCAGCTAGCCACGTCTTCCTGTGAAAGGGAAAGCTAAGTCTGAAAGCCGCGTGTGAAGGAGGGATAAGCCGCGTGAGTGTTGCTGGCTGTTAGATTCACATAATACCAGACCGCGATTAGTAGTGGCATGTTTACTACTGTGGCGTGAACATTTGATTGGGCCGTGCTCATCTTCTGCGGCCAGCATAGGAAAACGCTGGAGTTATATTGCGGCCAGCAACCACCAAGAACGAGCGTAGCAGAGCAAGACCAGCTACATCGGCCAGCAGTTAGCGAGTTTGGGACTCACACAGGTTCCTTTATAATTTTGTTTCCTTCCATTAATAAATAAGGAATCATTGCTAGGAGATTAGTGGTGTTCAAGTAAATCAAATAAGGAACGAATTCTGAGAATTCAGTCATTGTTGCCCAATTTTAATAAAGCTTTCAATTTATGCATTATATCATTTCGAAAATCCCAAAGAAAGTTGATAGATATATTTGCCCAGCAATTTAAATATTTGCCTAGAAGGAAAGGGATATCGTTTTTTTTCTGGTTTTAATATACAGAGCAAGTTAGAATCATCACATCTTCCTCCAGGAGACAGTAAAGTATCGATAATCCTTGTACTTTTTGTGCCAAGCTTGGACACAATGAACCCAAATGTTGGTAGAGGTTAGAGACTTTGGAAGAAGCCATGCATCCGCATAAGGTTTCTATCTTGAAGCTCTCTTCCACAAGGGCACGCCCTTTTGACATGAGTTTTGCAAGATTCATATTCTCATGATTGGATATATGATTTGTGTGCTTCTCTCTATATGACATTGACATGATCTACTTTATTCTCTTTCTAACAACAGTACTTCTCAGATTGCAATGGGAGACTTCACATATTCCTATTTTGGATTTGTTATATTGCAATTGGCAAATGGGTGCATCAATGTTCTCTTAGTTCCAAAGATTTTGCTAGCCTTTTTTCTGTCTATTAGGCCCCGTTTGTTTGGGGAATTGGAATTTGACTCAAAACCTTATTATCACAATAACCAGGTTTTGAAATCCCGGTTTTGCATCTTGGGGAATTGGAATTTGCCTCAAAACCTTACTATCGCAAAACCAGGATATGATTGCTAACTCCACCTATTTAGTGGGAAGATGATGCCACTCATTTTGGTGTCTAAACCAGGTTTTGCTTGACAAATCCGTAATTGCAATTTAGAGAAACAAACGTCGGATTCGCAAAAACGGGAAGTGTCACTTCCAATTCCGTGAAACAAACAGGGCCTTAGAGTAGTCATTCTAATGAAAGAAAGACAGCTGAGATAACACAGTTGAGTTCCAACAACAGTACTTGGTTGCAAAGATATTTGCTAACCTTTATTCTGTCTAACAGTACTTATTAAATTGTAGTGGGAAACTTCGCACATTCCTATTTTGGAATCAGGTACATTAAAACTAGTAGATCCTCCTAGTTACAAGTATTTTTGCTAACCTTTTTTCCAACTATCAAATTAGTTATTCTAGTGAGGGAAATACAATTGAGTTCAGACCGTTATGCAGTCTTTTCAAAGCAAACAGAGTTTGAGATTGTTGTTGCTATACAAAGAGTTGGTAATGGATTCTATTTGTAGAAGTTTGATGGTTTTGATTTCTCTTCAAGATCATAATTGCACATGCCAATTCTTTGAATTAGATTAGATTAATGTCTTAAAGTACAACAAAGAGGTTCAGATGACCAGTAAATTATGTAAGAAATTGTATTAAAACATAAAATTGCAAACCTATATTTTTAAAATGTTTTTTTCTAAATACCTCTTAAGAATAATTAGTCCTACACCTTTTCATCCATTAGTGGCTAGTCTGAAAATTCCTTACTGCACTAGATGGCCATAAGCATTCTCAAATCTAAAGAAGCAGACGTGAATTCATAAGGAAAAAACTGAATAGTCAAGAATAACAATAATATGTCTCAAGTTAATAGTCATGAGCTAGGCATCTCATTATATAAAGGACAAGAAACTAGAGCACAATGGTAGTGTATCGACTTACCTTTAGCCTTCCATCTCTTGAAAATTCACAATTTGATGTCACTGCACTTTGAGGGTTCATGAGCCATCCTGCTTCACTGATAAAATGATCATTGTCAATGATTCTAAAATCACACCACAAATTCTTTGGAAGAAATACCAAGTCTTCCATTTCTCTTTTTATGTACTCAGATCCATCATCTACCAGTCCTTTAAATAGGTCCTTATAGAAAAACAAACAAAAACTGCATCAGTTGAATCATGATATAAAATTAAATACTCAAATTAAGATGCATAAGTTAATTTGCAGAAAGATTGAATTAAAGAAAAACAAATTTTTAAATCATGATTTGAGGACAATATATGTCCATTACTGTGGAAAAGTATTTTTTATCGCAACATGAAAATTCAAAATATCACGTGTTCAATTTGACCAGGAATTCATCACTTTATATTAAAAATAATAGTGTTGATAAGCATATAATATTTACAGAAAACCCAGTGGGGTTTCCATTGTTAGAGTAAAGAATTAATTTAATTACCTTGATTAAATTAACTTTACTACCTCCTAAGATTTCACTTTATGCACTTGCATTAGTCATTTAATAATTAAATCTAATTATTAAATGCCTATTTACCTATTAGGGTTTCCTATTAGGTTTTACGATCTCCTTCTATAAGGATTGATCCTTTGTA
>MU228495.1:2075089-2118237 GCA_018584345.1 Thuja plicata | reverse complement strand
GAAATAGAAAGTCCAAAAATAGAATCTGAACGCTAAGACCCTCAAATCATTCTGTCAACTCACGAGGGTCGCGCTGCTGAGCTGACCATATTCAAGTTCCTAGAACCTGCTAATTCGGGGACATCACAGTCCGCCCTCCCTGAAATTGCTTGTCCCCAAGCAATCGCAATCCAGGGTGCTGCATAATATCCTCGGGTTCCCAAGTAGCATCCTCATCAAGTAACCCTTGCCATTTGACCAAATATTCCCGGATAGTCCTCCGGCGCAACCGTCTCTCACGTACATCCAAAATGGCTTCTGGTATCAGTTCTAGTTTCCCCTCATCATCCAGGGGTGGTAATACAGCAGAAGGAATCACAGTTCGGCCTAGGGCTTCCTTAAGACGCGAAACATGAAACACATTGTGCACTCTTTTGTCCTCAGGTAATTCCAGCTCATAAGCCACCTCTCCAACACGTCGAACCACTCAGAATGGCCCATAATACCGTGGCTTGAGCTTTTCCGCCCCACTCTTCTTGATATAAGACTGCCTATAAGGCTGCAGCATCAGATAAACCATGTCCCCAACCTCAAAAGAGCTAGCTATCCTCTTTTGACCCGCACACTATTTCTGTAGATTTTGTGCTCTCTGAATCCTTTAATGCCCTCATAATATCTTGACTATCCCGCAATAACTCCCCTGCACTGGGTACCCTACTATCACTGCACAGTAAATCCAAAAAAGTCAGGGGATCATAACCATACAAGGCACGGAAAGGCGACATCTGTATAGTTATGTGAAACGTTGAGTTATAACAATACTCGCACATATGTATCCACTTAACCCAAGCCCTCTGCTATGATGAGACATAATTCCGCAGATAGCCTTCCACCCATTTATTGACAATCTTCGTTTCTCCGTCAGTCTGCAGATGATAACTGGTACTCGGTGTCAACTCTGTACCGCATAACCTGAAGATCTCCTGCCAGAAGTGGCTCATAAAGCGACTGTCTCGGTCACTTACAATGTTCTGGGGTAAGCCATGCATCCTAAACACCTCCCAAAAAAATAACTCTGCCAGCTGCACTGCGGAGTAGGTAGTAGTGATGGGGAAAAATGTGCATACTTCGTGAGCTTGTCCACCACCACGAAAATGCAATCCCGCCCTTGGGCTTTGGGTAGCCCCACAATGAAGTCCATAGAAATACTCTCCCATTTCCCCTCAGGAATGGGAAGTGGCTCTAACAACCCGGCGGGGTAAGTGTGCTCTTGTTTGTTTTGCTGACAAACAGAGCACTCACGAACATATCGCTGAACATCTCCCTTCAGTCCCTTCCAGGTAAACCTCTCCCGAATCTGCCTGTAGGTTTTAAAGAAACCTGGATGACTTGCCATAGGTGTGTCTGTTAGAGTAATAGACCTTTTGGGTTATTAATTAAATCATTTTGATCTAATTACTAACTCACCTATTCACTCTAGTTGCTTAAGCCAACCTTAGGGTTTCCCTTTTAGGGTTTCGTGATTCCTTTTTAAGAAATCACCTCTTTGTATTTTACAACTGAGATATTGTTCATAATAGCAGATTATTCTTGAATGTGAACATGATGCCTCTTATCTTTTGGCCTCCATAGTTTTTTCTCTTTTTCTATTCTTTTGCTTCTTCCATGTGACAGGGTTATGCATGCAGATGTTCTTGGGAGATTAGGATTTCACCTAATCTAACATGGTATCAGAGGCATCCTGCGGCTCTCTATTCGTGTTTTGTTGAAGTGTTTTAGAAGCAGGAGATTTTCAAGTTTTCAGAGTTTTTTAATGTGGATTTAGAGGTGGGCTTTGTTTCTGGTCACTTTGGGCTCAAACGGACATCACCATTGAGCTCAGAGCACCCAAAAACCCCAGAATCCATATAAAATTTGTCCATTTTGGACAACATTGACTCTGAGGCAAATTTTTTGTTTCCAGGGTCGTACTGGCACGAAAACCGAGGAAAAAATTTAAAAACATTTTTTTAAGATTTTTTTTGCGTTAAAAAACGCAGCCATCATTTATGGGGAAGGCGCCACCGCCGCTCCACCACCACTCCACCGCAGCCTGCACCGTCGCTCGGCCCCCGCCGGCCCCGCACCACCAACCCAACACCGCATCGCCGCCCTGCGCGCCACCCAGCGGGCTTTTAGCCCCACGGGCTTCTCCTTAACCTTGCAGCGATCACATTGGTGACCAAGGGCTCCGCCCTTCAGCCCCGTGCATGCCATACGCCCAAGGGCTCCGAATTTTTAAGCCCCAGGGGCTTTAAAAAGTTTTTTGGAGCCTTTTTTTGTCCCTCTGCTAGTGTTTTTGCTCTATCTGGAGCAAACGGAGGCCTTTTTCCGACTTCTTTATATCGTCGGAAAGCTCTTTCCGAGCTCTTTTCGATAGTGGAGGTTGGGGTATTGGGTTCTGCCGTTTTGACAGTGTTTTTTGCTGTCAAAGTCCGATGTTTGTTTTTGCCTTCCGGGAGCCATATCTTGCTCATCCGGACTCTATTTTCGGCAAACCAGATATCGTAGAAAAGCTGGTTCAGTGAGTTTTTCAGTGGCAGGGGTCTTTTATCCAGATTCTGCTCCAAGTTCTTTCTCCTCCGAGTTTTGCACTTTCGCACTATGGCGGATTACTTGGGTTCTACAGGTCCTGGGATCTCTTCCTCTATTCTTCTGGCTCACTCTTCTTTCTGACTTTCTGAGCATTGTATACTTCTCTTCTGTAGCATTCATTTTTCTGTAAACGCACTAAGATAAAGTGTCAGCTTTTGCATATTTGGGATTTCGAGCACCTTGTGTTTGTTTGTACTCGCACTCAGTTATAAAGTGCCATGGGGGAGTTATGATGTTTTGCCTTATGTGCTCATCCACCTTTGTCAAGTGAGTGTCCCTTCCACGACATTTGCCCCATGATGTGTGTCTAGAAGATCATTTCTTCTACTTCGACACCGCCCTTTATCCTGTGCTTGTACCTTCTTCTGCACTATGGGTGTTCTTGATTCTTCTTCTTGCAGTTGTTTCTGGCATTGCATTTCAGTGTTCCTGTCACACCTCTCCCTGTTCAGCATTATGGGGGGGGTTCACCTGTTGGTTCTATTGCTTCCTTGGTCCGGTTGAGTGATCTACGTATTCAGTTTTTGTTTCTATGTACTAGGCAGATGCAGTGGCTAAGCACCTATGCATTTCGGTGAGATGGATCATCTACTATATAGACACTTGTTCATTCCTACTTTTGGAGGTCACCTCTTCGATTGATCAACTCTTCATACTTTGTCTTCTCTACCTGATCATGCACTATTTCAGTGGGGGTTCGAGCAGTTACATCTGACAGTGTTTGCAGCTTCATGCTCCGGAGATGCTATACATGCTCTTTCTTGTTCCTTTCTTTGGGACATCCCTAGATTGGAGGTTTTGTTTCCTTCATCTAGTTTATCTCTTTTTGGGGTAGAGTTTTTCCCACTGGGTTTTCTCTATTTCCCCGCTTTACAAAGATTTCTTGTACTTGGGTACCTGATCAGGCCTTTGTTGCCGGGACCCATCTTTCTTGCTTTCTGCAGTAGTCTCCTAGGTTTAAGCTTCTCCCTAAGCTTATCTTAAGGGGGGGTGTTAGAGTAATAGACCTTTTGGGTTATTAATTAAATCATTTTGATCTAATTACTAACTCACCTTTCACTCTAGTTGCTTAAGCCAACCTTAGGGTTTCCCTTTTAGGGTTTCGTTATTCCTTTTTAAGGAATCACCTCTTTGTATTTTACAACTGAGATATTGTTCATAATAGCAGATTATTCTTAAATGTGAACATGATGCCTCTTATGTTTTGGCCTCCATAGTTTTTTCTCTTTTTCTGTTCTTTTGCTTCTTCCATGTGACAGGGTTATGCATGCAGGTGTTCTTGGGAGATTAGGATTTCACCTAATCTAACAGTGTCATGGAAAGCCCGTAATAGGATCTCCCGGACCCCTGATCCTGCAACCAGAAAAATCCTCACCTTATAAATGATCAACTCATCCACAAGGGAAAATCTATCATCCTGAATACTGTCATCAATAAAGCCTGTTGCCCATGCATCCCTGGCATAGTCAGCTAGGATCAAATGCCTCCAAGCCTCGGAAATCTCGGTAAGTGAGCACAAGTGGGGTCTCCGTGAAAGAGCATCGGCCACCACATTCTGGGTCCCTTTGATATAGGTAATATCAAATTCGTATGACTACAACTTGCTCACCCATTTCTGCTGCCTCTCATTGAGGTCCCACTGCCCAAGAAAATGTTTCAGACTATTATGGTCAGTTTTGATACAGAATTTATTCCCCACCAAGTACTGTCTGAATTTGGCCAAAGCATGCATAATGGCCAACATTTCCTTATCGTACACACTGAATGCTCTCTCTGGACCACGTAGTTTTCGACTCTCGAAAACAATGGGATGGCGGTCCTGGGATGATACTACTCCTATACCTTCTCCTGAACCATCGCAATGCAAATCAAAAGGCCTTGAAAAATCTGGTAGCGCCAAGACCAGACAAGTAGTCATAATAGTCTTGAACCTCTCAAAGCAATCCTGCGACTGAAAAGCACCCTTACGTGTCAAATCTGTAAGAGGATAAGCATGACGAGAGAAACCTCCCACAAATCTGCGGTAGAAAGCACATAACCCAATAAACCCCCTCAACTGTCAGGGTCTCTGGCGTGGGCCAATCTAAAATGGTGCAGACCTTATCAAGATCCATACGCACACCATCAGCGCTAATGATATGTCCTAAGTAGAGCAGCTCTGTCATTACCAAAGCACACTTACATTCCTTGGCATATAAGGAATCCCTCTCCAATATACTCAATACTGTACCGAGGTGTGCAACATGGTCATCCCAAGTCTTACTGTAGACTAGGATGTCATCAAAGAAAACCAACACAAATCTCCTCAGCTGGCTATGGAGCACCCTGTTCATCGTGGACTGAAAGGTAGCTGAGGCATTTGTCAAACCCAACGGCGTGACAAGAAACTCAAAGTGTCCACAGTGACATCTGAAAGTTGTCTTCTCGATGTCCTATTCTCTGACTCGGATCTGATGGTATCCGGATCTCAAATCTATCTTTGAGAAAAACTGTGCCCCATGCAACTCATCTATCAGCTCGTCAATCTGAGGAATGGGATACCGGTTCTTGATGGTCTTCCTGTTCAGCATCCTATAATCTATACACATACGCAGGGTATCGTCTTTCTTCTTCACCAAAAGAACCGAAGAAGTAAAGGGGGACTTACTCGGCCGAATGTGTCCCATCTTCAGTAGTTCCTGTATTGTTTTTTTCTATTTCATCTTTTAACCCATTCGGATACCGATACGAGGTGATCATAATGGGCTTGGTGCCCTCCTCCAACTCTATGATATGCTCAGTGCCCCTATCCGGAGGTCTACTCGAAGGTAAGTCTCTAAACACCTTATCGTGTTTAGTTCTCAGCTGCTGAATGTCAGGGTGATATGTGAATTTATCTGCATGGTGTAATGATGGCATCAACCTACACTCTACCGCCCAGTCTACCTCATCCTCATGACGTACTAAATGCTGCATCCGCCTAAGTGAAATCTGCTTGAGCCCTTGCTCTCTGATGGCCTTAAGTACCTGTGGTTTCCCCTCTGAGATAAACCTTATCTCCATCCTCTCTGTACTGTTGTAGATGTCCTTAATAGTATGTAACCAGGCCATCCCTAAAACCAAATCTGTACCACCCATATCCACTACGTAGAAGTCTGCCTTAAAGGCATAAGTTCCCAATTTAACTGGTAAATCTGCCACCATCATGTTACACTTCAGAGTGTAAGCATCTGCTGCCTGTACTCTCAGTCCTGCGAACTCCTCTGTCTGGATACCCCTGCGAGTCACCAAACGAGAGTCAATAAAATTATGCGTGGCTCCAGTATCAAAAAGAGCAATCACCCTCAATCCAGCCAGTAGACCATGTAATCTGAAATCCCCCTCTTTCTTCATGCTGGATAGATATGCCACCTTGAGGTGTGACATATCACCCTCATCCTTTGTGTACCCCTCAGCTCCCTGAATGCCTTGTCCCTCATCAGTCAACTCCTCTGTGTACTCAAGAACATCCTCATCATCATAAAACCACTCCAGCATCCTGTGCTTACCCTGGGGTTTCATAGGACAATTATGAGTAACATCTTACGGCCCCCGACAGTAAAAACAAAGTTTTTTCCTCCTTAAATCATTAAGTGTTTCTTGATCTAAGGGTGCTGCCATAAGACGTTTAGGGTCTGATTTTTCTTCCCTTCTTGGGGCTGTCCTATCATAAGGTGGTCCTAAAGGTCTTGCAGCAAACTGTCTCTTGGGTGCAGAAGCCTGAAGATCTCTAGCCTTCTTCATGGGCTCATGCAGTGATGGGGGATCTAGGGATTTAACCCATCCTCGTAGTGGTTCAACTAGTCCCTCTAGGAATAGCATCACCCTCCTCCGCTCTGAGATGTCGTACACCATCAGTGATATGCGCTGAAACTCACTAATGTAGGCCTCCAGGTTGGTCGTCTGTCGTAACTGAGCCAACTCTCTGAAATAGACCTCGGGGTCTTTCCTGTCGAAGCGCTCAATCAGTTTATCCACAAACTCCTGATAGACAGTAATCTGGTCATGATGTAGTGACCTCAGTCCGTGGTACCACCAGTCCTCTACAGATCCATCTAAGTGTAAAACTGCAAATCTAATAGCATCAATCTCGGTCATCAGACGCAGTGCAAGGTAGGTATTGAGCTTGTGGATCCAAGCCCTAACAGTGACCCTACCACTGCCATCAAAGTGTGCTAGCGTCATCTTGCTAGCTACCTGTCTCAGATCATTATGTCCCATCCTCTGCCTGTCTTGTGCAGGTCTTCCCCTAGCATGTTCTCGTTTCTGAGTCAGGTATTAGTCAAAATTTAAGTTTTGTTTCAAGGCTGGAGGAAGGGCATCCCATTCGGCATAGTGTGAGACTATGTCGTCAGCAAAAGGGGCACTCTCATCATTAACACTGGCTGTGTCAGTCTCTGGCCTCATAAATCTGGGCCCTTGGGGCCTGAACTGATCTCTCCTATTATCTATCATGTCATCTCTATCATGTCTCGGGGTCTGAGGCTCATAATCTCTGTGTCGGTCATCAACCTGTAACCGATGTGATGCGACAGAAGCATCACATGATCTCTCCTTGCTCTGACCTCTAGGAAGAGTGATCTGTCTCAATGTGTCAGAAAGCTCATGTAATACATCAGCTACATGATGCTGGCTTGCGGCTAAGTTCCCGAATGTTTCCCTAGCCTCTCTGTCTATATCTTCTTCAATGTGCCCGACCTGGCCTACTGAGCCACCCGCATTATTATCCCCACCTAGCACCGTACCAAACTGGATATCTGGATCATCCACGTTTGGTGGAGGCGAATGGCCTCGCCTATAATAATGTCTGCCAGGAATGAATCTCCTGTCGTCTGCCATAAATAATTCTCCAAATAATAATAAAAATTAATGAACCCGATTTCCCTGCAGGCTGGTAGGAAACCACTCTGATACCACTGTAATGAGCCTAAGTCGCTCTACTGGTAATTAATCAATATTGCAGCTATAAATAGTGACATTGCCAATGGATATCCTTTTATTTATTTAAATCAGGTCAAATGATAATTGTTCATTGAAAATATAAATTCAACTTGGCTTAATTCAGTATTGCTAGAATCCGGAAATGCTAAATGTTCATCACTTATTATACCAATGCAATGAATTAAGGGAAGAACTTGGTATCGTTTTAGACAATGTCGGAGTTGGACGCCAGCGACCTCTGCTAACTTCCACGCAGCTTCCTGCTATACTACCCCACGAGCTGCTATTGCTCACACTGTCTACTCTCAGCGCGTGATGATTTCTTTAGCACGTTCAGCGTGTTGTAGCCTCCCTGTCTCTTAACGCTGCCTGCACTGTTGAACACGGCCTGTACTTCAGCAATGGCGACTTCAACTGTTGATTGTGGGCAACATACAACCCAAGCGGCCACAACTATTGGCGTCTCCTGCTTAAATCGTGACCCAGTTATCACTGACATGCATCCTCAAGGCAAAATCGCATTCAAGAAACACTTTTGCACAGCCCTGTAAATTCTCAGTATGAAATCGCACCCTCAGTTTGCTTGCATGAATTTGATAATTCTCTTCCAGCCATAGTCATACAATAAGGAGGAAATATAATTGATTATATATCAGCAATCAATTAATTATCAGCTCGAGGAAGAATCAGTCTTCCAGAACTAATTTGACCCTTATATATCAGCAAGGGCTCAGAAAAAGAGAGATAATTCTCAAGACCAAGTTTTAATAAAATATAATCGATCCTCCACTTCACAAATGAGCTCAAATAAATAACTCCTCGGATGCAAGAGTTTCCAAAAATCATCACCAATTAACCATTCTTAAAAATGTCAACTTCTAAAAGCACTATAATAATAAAGTATTATTATTATAATAATGTAATCATTTTATTAATTAATAACATATTGTTATTAATTAATAATTAAATATCCATTATTCTTCTGATGTTGATTCTTGCATCCACTGTTGTAACCGCTGATCAACCTGGTCCCCAACTGCCCTGCCAGAAATAGTAACAGACATCCAACTGACTTACCAGAAATAGAATCTGAACGCTAAGACCCTCAAATCATTTTGTCAACTCACGAGGGTCGCGCTGATGAGCTGACCATATTCAGGTTCCCAGAACCTGCTAATTCGGGGACATCACATATCGGGAAAGAGAAAGGAGCATGATCATGGTAAAATGAGGAACGAACATCGTTGACCTTCAAGTACTGTGAGTAAAAGGAATAACCCTGTTGGCCAAGGTCCCTAGTTGTGGTTGAAGCATAGTGCTTACGTCATGGGTTTACCCATGTCACCTTTATTACCTTAGAATCGCGACATTGTTTAGTTCCATGTCGATATATTGGACCATCATCACATTTAAATCACCCTATAGCCTTGGGTGTCGTCATTCGAGTGTTTTCATTTTTATTAAACCCGTCCGCGCATAGTGACTTAAGCGGAACCTTGGAGTTTTATTCATTTTTTTAATTATTTTATTTTTCATCCTTTTTATTAGTATTTTTTTCACATCCTTAAGTACCTTGAGTTCCACCTTTTCAGGATAACTCTTTTTATAATATCTCTTCTGTGGAGTTTCGTTCTTTTAAAAAAATGAACGTCTTTCGGTTGTATATCGGAGATTTGGAGAGATGCAAGGTGGCGGAGTGGCGAGCTGAGTCACCCCAGCTCGCGCAGAGGTAGTTGCTAGAACTGTCAAAGTGGAGTTGGATAGAAGCGGGGTCTTCTTTTGTCAATTGAGGAGTAGGAAGTCGGGGGAAAAAGGCATTGCAGGGAGCTGGACAGAGATAGAGAGAGCTGGTGCAGTGGAAGAAGCTAGCAGATGCGGAAGCTCGGGTTAACGACTCAACTCTGCAACAGGCATGTCCGCTCCTTCCATTATTCCTTAATCCTCTTCGTCTTTCTTGTTGTGTGATTGTGGAACAAATTTGTTCATCTTTCTTGCTGTGTGATTGTGGAACAAATTTGTTCATCTTTCTTGTTGTGTGATTGTGGAACGAATTTGTTCATCTTTCTTGCTGTGTGATTGTGGAACGAATTTGTTCATCTTTCTTGCTGTGTGGTTGTAGAACGAAATTGTGAAAATTCCATTCTTTCTTTCGTCTTTACTTTTGTTGAACTACTGCAATTTAGTAATAGGAAGTGGTCACCTTCTCAGACTTACTATGCGGCACTGCTGCGAATAGATGTGTGGAGTCTTATTTTCTCTTCATAGTTTTAATGATGAAGCAATGTGGCCATGTGCGTTACAAGTGTGCGGAATCAGTTCTCCGCTAGTCTTTTCGTGTTTGTATTGCATTGATTTTAAATGAGGGACTTTACTCTTTAATTCCAGTCTTGCTGTGTAAGAATTGTCCTGATAGGGAAGTATCGAGTGTTTCTTTCCATTCCAATCTATGCAAACCTTATTGTTGGGAGATTGATTTCCTCTTATACCGATACATCTATTCAAGCCTTTGGCTTATAGAACGGTAGTTTAACCAGGCAAGCTGGTTTCCGAGATACACCCCCGACATTTTCAAACATGGTAGAATTAATTCAAGTTGCCTTCCTAGATCAAAGGACTCCTAACCGCATAACTAGTTCACCAAGGAATGAGGTGGCAAACGTTCAGGTCGCAGCCATAGTTATTTCATTATCACCATAACTGTTAGATAGCCTTTCCTGAGAACTTTTGGGTGAAGGAACGGAATGAGGATTATAGAATATGTATATTACTGATACATGAAGTAAACGGATAGGGTGAGAGACTAGCTTACATGTTAACCATGTAGGATAAATCCTTGGCCGAGGAGTACTACCATTGATGTTAGTACTAGTCAAATTAAGGTACCGGATACAAACTTAGTCAGGAGTCAACCAAGTTAGCAGAAGCTATAGGGTTGACCGATTGTGTTTGTAGGAACCTTACACCAATTCCGAGATTTACTATGACCATGCTCCTACTTGTGGAGGACCATGCCATTTCAGTTGAAATGTGCAGGGTAGGATCAGTTGATCCTTGATTGGCTGGATAAACGCCCTGATGATACCTTTTCACTCCTTCTGGTTTTCAGCATCTCATTTCAGCAACATATTTCAGCAAGCGTTATGTATGTATGGATTCCTTCATGCTCTTTATTTACGCATATGTGTTTGCAACTTTCATTCTTTATAAGGAAAAGGGAAACTAGATGTTATTTAATTCTTCTCTGGCTGCAAGTTAATAATTCCTGTTAATAGATTACATTGCTCGAATGTTCAATTCTGTAACAATGTTGTTATCATGTTTCAAAAAAAAAAACATTGTTGTCTTCTTTACAAACTTATTTTTTTCTTTGTTCTTGTTCAACCAATATTTTAGGCTGTTACATATGGTATCAGAGCTACCAAGTTCAACTCTAGACCTGGGGCAGTTAATAACCAGTTAGGGAGCTGATGGGAATCCTGTATTTATTGGCAGGATGGCCATACTAATTCAAACCAAAAGGAAAAGAGTCCGGAAACCACTTCAAATTAAACTGGCTAATGCCTTATACAAGAAATACGACTATTCGAAAGTTGATTTACCCCATGATCATGAGACTTTAGCAGCTGCCCTTGAACGAATTAAACATCAGAGACGAGTATGGACCCCCGAGATTAGAGCAGAAGTTAGGGCTGCCTTGATAGCTGAACACAAGTGAACAATGGAACCATAGTATAAACTATAAAGCATTGTATATGGAAACACAAATTTTTGATGTGATTCATCCTTCGGGAAATTTTGTAATGAAACAAATTGAAATGATGGAAATCTTTTATAAACTATATGTTGTTACGCTCCGAGTGACTTAAATGTAGTTCATGTCTTCTCATGTTAATGTTTAAAATCCGCAAGAATTCTTTAGCAAGCTCTTTCTATGATTAATGTAATCAGGATTTTAAAACAAAACACATTTTCTTGTTATCAGTGATCACTTCATGGAGAATACCCGAAGTGAGGACGGGCCACCAGGCCCAACTCCCACAGAAAAACTAGATCAAATACTTCTAATGATGCAAGAGAACCAGAGTCAGCTAGCCAACTTAGAGGAGAAGATAAGGAACTTGGATGACACCGGAACCAGGGGAGAAACACAGTCTAGGGAGAGGGACAGTCAAAATGAGGAGTCTCGAACTGACCATAGAGAGTCGAATCATACACCAAACCGGAACCCTGCAAAGGGAATCATATCGGAAGATATGAAAAAGGTTAAACCCCCTCAGTACGATGGAACTATACCTGGTGATGTTGCCGAAGCATGGTTGACTGGTATGGAGAAATATTTCAATCTTTGGGAGTACACGGAAACTCAAAAATCGTTTGGGGTTCGTATTAGTTAACTAGAGAGGTCGCCAACTGGTGGGAGAGTAAGAAGGCAGAACTTAAACTTCATCCCTTCTTGGTCACTTGGACTAGGTTCGTGGAGCTCTTCCGACAAAGATGGTTGCCACAACTGTTCTATGATCAGAAACTATCAGATTTTCAGGACCTCAAGCAGGGTGACCTTTCAGTCCACGAATATATCGAGAAATTCAATAGGCTATTGAAGTATGTGCCTCAATTGCAGTCAGACGAGACCTTCAAATAAAGGAAGTACATAATGGATTTGAATAACCGGATCGGAGGTCCCGTGGACGTGTTAGCCCTGGCCACTACATCAAAAGCGTATGCCAAGGCAGTCCGGCAAGAATTAAAGCTGAAAAAGGATGATTCAATTAGGGATAAGAGTTGAAACAAAGGGAAATGGGGGCAGTCCACCCATGTATTTAAAAGAAAACCTGACAAGCAAGATTTTGCGCCTAAAGATGATAAGAAACATAGGGGGAATCAGAAGGAGTACCATAGGGATCATAAGGATGCTAATTTTTCCAAAAAGGACAATGATACTCAAGGAAAGATCTCGGACAAGAAGGGTCCTCCTGGAGGTTGTTTCACTTGTGGAGGCGAACACTATGCAAATCAGTGCCCACTAGAACCATAGGTGGAGCGAATCATAAGAGTGAACTCCCTAGCCAACAGAATGCCTTCCAGCAAAGGATTCACTCAGCAGTTGATAACAGGGAGGCGTTCTACCAGATCACCCCCATCGAAGTAGTAGGTACACTTTTTAATCACCCTATAACTATTCTCATAGACACTGGAGATATTGATAATTTCATTTCACCTAAGGTACTTAGTAGACTTTCCAAAAGGGGATTTATGGCTCAATCTTGGACTGTTGAGAATGCAAACCAGTCTAGGGCTCAGGAAGAGCAATGTCAGTTCGAAGCCAAGGTTGAACTTCCAACTTTTGCAACAAAGGTAAATTTGTTTGTTGTAACACCTTTAGGGTCCTATGACATCATTCTAGGTATGCGATGGTTGTGGCAGCATCGGGCTAAGGTTCACTGCTTCAACAAGATAGTGGAGTGTCTAGATGACCAAGGTTATAATGTATTCATCCAAGGTCAGAAGGAGGTTCGAACAAGACAGTTGACTGCTTCACAACTTAGACAAAGTGAAAAGAACGGATGTCAACTCTTCGTAGTCAAGATGGAGGATATAGATGAACTATGGGAAATCAGGCACGTGGAGGACCTACTCTTGTATAGTGTTAAGGACCACGCTCAACCGAAAGTGGAGAAGAGCACTGGATCAAGGGATGAGTTTGAAGAAAATCATCCTTACTTATGTGACTTCCGAGATGTTTTTCCGAAAGAGCTACCTGGACTACCACCTAAGAGGGTGTTTGATTTTTCAATTGATCTTGTACCTGGGGCAGAACCCATTTTGAAGGTGCCCTATAGGATGACAACGGTAGAGCTAATAGAGCTTAAGGCCCAACTTCAAGAACTGCTTGATAAAGGGTTAATTAAACCAAACGTGTCACCCTAGGGAGCACCGATGATATTTGTCAAGAAAAAGGATGGAACCCTTCGGTTTTGCATAGATTACTGTATGTTAAATAAGGTAACAATCAGGAATAAATAGCCCTTGCCTCAAATTGATGATTTATTTGACCAAATGCGAGGTGCCTCAGTCTTTTCCAACATTAATTTGAGATTAGGATATCACCAATTGAGACTAAAGAAGACGAGCATAAGACCGCATTTCGAACTCGATATGGGCATTATGAGTTCACAGTCTTACCCTTCGGTTTAACCAATGCCCCAACCGCTTTTATGAATCTTACGACCAGTATCTTCCACGATTGTTTGGACAAGTTCGTGCTAGTATTTCTTGATGATATTCTCATTTATTCCAGGAATGAGGAAGAACATCTTAGGCACCTCCACCTGGTTTTGCAGCGACTCCGGGAACACAAGTTGTATGGAAAATTATCCAAGTGTGCCTTTTTCCAGAAAGAGGTGCAATACTTGGGGCACTTTATTTCTGAGAAGGGAATACCGGTGGATCCGACCAAGATAAAAGCTATATCAGAATGGCCAGTACCCAAAAATGTGCAAGAGGTTAGGAGCTTCATGGGTCTAGCAGGTTACTACAGGAAATTTGTTTTAAATTTTTCTCGTGTCGCCAACCCAATTACCTCGCTTCAACAAAAAGGGAAACGGTTTGAATGGACCGAGGAATGTCAGCAAGCCTTTGAGACCCTCAAAGAAAAATTAACCACCGCTCCAATTTTAAAAGTGTCAGATCCGGAAGGACACTTTTTAGTCGTCACTGACGCCTCAGGTGAAGGGTTGGGTGGAGTACTTATGCAGAAAGGTAAAGTGATCACCTATGAGTCCAGGAAACTCAAGAACTATGAAGTTAACTATGCCCCGCATGATTTGGAAATGGCAGCAATAATTCATGCACTGCAGAAATGGCGACATTATTTATTGGGAAAACCCTTTGAACTTAGGTCCGACCATCAGGGCCTAAAGTACATTTTCACTCAACCCAACTTGAATGCACGTCAGAGGAGGTGGATTGAATTGATTGCAGAGTACGAATTTAAAATCAACTACATCAAAGGGAAGGAAAATCGGGTAGCAGACGCTTTAAGCCGTAGACGGCACATCTCCGCGATGGCAACCATTCAGAATAGCTTTAAGCAGCAAGTGGTTCAGCGGTCCCTCAATGACTAGTTCTACAAGCAAGTAAAGGAAGCTCTTCAAAATGACCCTCAGGATCATAGGTATGATGGCTTTAGATTTGAAGTTGATGGTACACTAAGGTTTGAAGGTCGTATGTATATACCAAACTGTCCCGAACTAAGAAACTTAGTCTAGAAGGAAGTTCATTCCGCGCCCTATTCTGGACACCCCGGAGATACTAAACTCATTGCTGATGTCAGGCCTTTGTACTTTTGGAAGGGTATGAAAAAAGATGCTGCTAGGTTTGTTGCCAGCTGCTTAGAGTGCCAGAGAGTGAAGGCGGAACATCAATATCCAGCAGGATTCCTTTATCCTCACACTGTGCCAGAATGGAAGTGGCAAGTAATTAGCATGGATTTTATTCAAGGTTTACCTATGTCACGAAGCAAGCACAACACCATTTTGGTGGTAGTGGACAAGCTGACAAAGGTGGCCCATTTTATTCCGGGAAACTTAACTGATGGCGTGCCAGTTATAGCTCGGAAATTTGTTCAAGAAATTTTTAGACTCCATGGTGTACCCGAGAAAATTATATCAAACAAGGACGCCAGAATGACTTCCAGATTTTGGCAAACACTTTTCACGGCCTTGGGTACCCAATTAAACATAAGCTCGGCTTTATCATCTAGAAACAGATGGGCAAACAAAGCGAGTGAACCAGATTCTTGAGGATCTCCTTCGGATGTACTGTATGGACCAGCAGTACAAGTGGGATGATTATTTACCCTTGGTAGAATTTGCCTACAACAACACTTACCATTCATCCATTAAGATGGCTCCATTTGAAGCGTTATACAAGAGGTGCAGAACAACTATCAGCTGGGATAAGCTGGAAGATAGGATAGTCCTTGGTCCGGAAATGCTATCGGAAATGTAAAGTCAGGTTAGACTGATTTGACAAAGGTTAGCAGAAGCTAATGATCGACAAAAGAGCTATGCAGACACAAAGCCAACGCCCAGACATTTTGAGGTTGGAGAGAAAGTGCTTCTCCGGGTCAAACCTCATAAGAGTGTCATCACCTTTGGCAAGGCATCCAAACTACCTCCCAGATTCGTAGGCCCTTTCGAAGTTGTGGAAGTAATCAACCATGTTGCCTACAGGATTGCTCTACCACCAGCCCTCTCACTTATGCATAATATCTTTCATGTATCTTACCTTAAAAAATATGTAGCAGATTTTTCTCATATGATAGATTGGAACTCCCTGCAGGTACGAAATCCCAAGCTGGTTATGATCGAGCCCATCAGGGTGCTCAAGGTACGTAAGCTTCGCTTGCGGAACAAAGAGGTCAAGCAGTGTAAGGTCCAGTGGGACCAATACGTTGAGGATAATGCTACCTGGGAAGATTATGATGAAATACATCATCAATTCCCATTTTTGTTTAATGCTTATAATCAGTTGGTTTAAAGTAAAACAATGTTAATTTTTGTGATGAATTTTGGGTTATAACAATATCAATTTTGTTGTGTTGGTTCTTAATGTTGGATCAAGTATTTTTATCATGATCATTATAATCATCAGGGACGATGATTCACAAGGGGATGGGTAAGTAACACCCTCTGGTATTGTAATGTGCCCTAAATGGTATCTGGTATTGCAATGTGCCCTAAATGGTATCAAGAACTGTAAATATGCCCTAAATGGTATTTGGTATTGTAATGTGCCCTACATGGTATCAGGTATTGTAAATGTGCCCTAAATGGTATCAGGTATTGAGTGTACTTATTTGTTAGGCGCCTTGATTAACAATTTAATTATGTTAAGCAAATGTGAAAGTTTTGTTATTATAAGATGAATTAGTTAGTATAAGATTATAGATGGTACTAAGTAATCAAGTTGAGACACTGGATTTAATTATCTTCTCTTATGTTACACTTCGTATTATTGATTATGAGTGATTATCGTGACAAGGAATTAACTACAAATTGTTTTTGCAAGTGGATGCAGGACCAACTAGCCCGAAAGGGGAAAAGGTATCATTGGGAAAGAGAAAGGAGCATGGTTGTGGTAAAATGAGGAACGAACATCGTTGACCTTCAAGTACTGTGAATAAAAGGAATAACCCTGTTGGCCAAGGTCCCTAGTTGTGGTTGAAGCATAGTGCTTACATCTTGGGTTTACCCATGTCACCTTTATTACCTTAGAATCGCGACATTGTTTAGTTCCATGTCGATACATTGGACCATCATCACATTTAAATCACCCTATAGCCTTGGGTGTCGTCATTCGAGTGTTTTCATTTTTGTTAAACCCGTCCGCGCATAGTGACTTAAGCGGAACCTTGGAGTTTTATTCATTTTTTTAATTATTTTATTTTTCATCCTTTTTATTAGTATTTTTTTCACATCCTTAAGTACCTTGAGTTCCACCTTTTCAGGATAACTCTTTTTATAATATCTCTTCTGTGGAGTTTCGTTCTTTTAAAAAAATGAACGTCTTTCGGTTGTATATCGGAGATTTGGAGAGATGCAAGGTGGCGGAGTGGCGAGCTGAGTCACCCCAGCTCGCGCAGAGGTAGTTGCTAGAACTGTCAAAGTGGAGTTGGATAGAAGCGGGGTCTTCTTTTGTCAATTGAGGAGTAGGAAGTCGGGGGAAAAAGGCATTGCAGGGAGCTGGACAGAGATAGAGAGAGCTGGTGCAGTGGAAGAAGCTAGCAGATGCGGAAGCTCGGGTTAACGACTCAACTCTGCAACAGGCATGTCCGCTCCTTCCATTATTCCTTAATCCTCTTCGTCTTTCTTGTTGTGTGATTGTGGAACAAATTTGTTCATCTTTCTTGCTGTGTGATTGTGGAACAAATTTGTTCATCTTTCTTGTTGTGTGATTGTGGAACGAATTTGTTCATCTTTCTTGCTGTGTGATTGTGGAACGAATTTGTTCATCTTTCTTGCTGTGTGGTTGTAGAACGAAATTGTGAAAATTCCATTCTTTCTTTCGTCTTTACTTTTGTTGAACTACTGCAATTTAGTAATAGGAAGTGGTCACCTTCTCAGACTTACTATGCGGCACTGCTGCGAATAGATGTGTGGAGTCTTATTTTCTCTTCATAGTTTTAATGATGAAGCAATGTGGCCATGTGCGTTACAAGTGTGCGGAATCAGTTCTCCGCTAGTCTTTTCGTGTTTGTATTGCATTGATTTTAAATGAGGGACTTTACTCTTTAATTCCAGTCTTGCTGTGTAAGAATTGTCCTGATAGGGAAGTATCGAGTGTTTCTTTCCATTCCAATCTATGCAAACCTTATTGTTGGGAGATTGATTTCCTCTTATACCGATACATCTATTCAAGCCTTTGGCTTATAGAACGGTAGTTTAACCAGGCAAGCTGGTTTCCGAGATACACCCCCGACATTTTCAAACATGGTAGAATTAATTCAAGTTGCCTTCCTAGATCAAAGGACTCCTAACCGCATAACTAGTTCACCAAGGAATGAGGTGGCAAACGTTCAGGTCGCAGCCATAGTTATTTCATTATCACCATAACTGTTAGATAGCCTTTCCTGAGAACTTTTGGGTGAAGGAACGGAATGAGGATTATAGAATATGTATATTACTGATACATGAAGTAAACGGATAGGGTGAGAGACTAGCTTACATGTTAACCATGTAGGATAAATCCTTGGCCGAGGAGTACTACCATTGATGTTAGTACTAGTCAAATTAAGGTACCGGATACAAACTTAGTCAGGAGTCAACCAAGTTAGCAGAAGCTATAGGGTTGACCGATTGTGTTTGTAGGAACCTTACACCAATTCCGAGATTTACTATGACCATGCTCCTACTTGCAGAGGGTCGGGCCATTTCAGTTGAAATGTGCAGGGTAGGATCAGTTGATCCATTGTTCGGTGGATAAACGCCCTAATGATACCTTTTCCCTCCTCCTGGTTTTCAACATCTTAATTCAGCATCCTTTCAGCAACATATTTCAGCAAGCGTTATGTATGTATGGATTCCTTCATGCTCTTTATTTACGCATATGTGCTTGCAACTTTCATTCTTTATAAGGAAATGGGAAACTAGATGTTATTTAATTCTTCCCTGGCTGCAAGTTAATAATTCCTGTTAATCGATTACATTGCTCGAATGTTCAATTCTGTAACAATGTTGTTATCATGTTTCAAAAAAAAAACATTGTTGTCTTCTTTACAAACTTATTTTTTTCTTTGTTCTTGTTCAACCAATATTTTAGGTTGTTATACTAAAATTGTAATGTCCCCTATTGGGCCTTTTGGGATCGCCCTAAATTTTTCCCTGGAATCACATGTTCAATTAAAACAAGAGGTGTATAGTTAGAATTAAAACAGTACCAATAAAATGTCCTTAACAAGATAAACCCTAGAATAGGTCCTGCAATCATGTTAGATAACATATGTAATATAATTCAGAAGATCAAATATTTCTATAATGGTTAGGGTAACATATAATTCATATATATAACTAATCATCTCAATCTAATTAAATAAATCATGTAATAGCTCTTGAACTTGAGAAGCCAAGCATTAATAATTCCATCCCCCTAATCAACCATAATAGGGGTTGGAGAAGAAGCATGTTAGGGTGTCCTAAATTCACCACAACAAAGCCCAAGAGCGTGGAGTATCCAAACTCAACCTCTTGGCGCCAAGTGGCAAGAGCTCTTGTCCATCCAGCATGAGGTGGGCTACTTAGAGGGGGAATACGTATTTTCTCCCCCAATAATGACCCACAATAAGGCGCCCTGGATTCACCACAACTAAGCCTAAGAGTGTGGAGCATCCAAACTCAACCTCTTGGCTCAAGTGGCAGGAGCTCTTGTCCATGCAGCATGAAGTGGACTACTTAGAGAGGCAATACATATCTGGTGTCCTTATTGAGGTCCTCCCTAATCCTTACATAGTGTCTTATAGGAGATATCAATAAATAGATGATTGCATATATTAATTACTATCATTATAATAAAGTATATATAGACTATATATACAATCAAAAAATATTGATAGACTGTATATATACGCACTCTTATCATTATCTTGCATACCACAAATGAATAAGATTGTTGTTGTCTGCAATTAACTGCTCTTCTAAGTGACTACAGGTTATAACAATATCTGATCAATATATAGCTACTTGATTGCTGATGTGCTACCACAATGTGATCTGCTCTTTTTGATAAGTTCAGATGCTAAATCCTTTGATGTCTTCCTCCAAAGAAGTCTTCTACATTTCATATCTTTATGTCTCTATGAAGAGAGACAACCTTTGGAGGGTGGTGACTTTTAAGAATGATCATAACTCTTCTTAATGCTGCCTCTTCAAAACCAATTTCTTAATGCTACCTCTTCAATTGCTGCCTTGTGTAATTATTCAGCGCTGCTGCATTAGTTAACCATGCTGTCTTTTTAAGATAATCACTGCCCATATATTATCGCTGTGTATTAACTATGTTTCTTTAGTATTTAATTCATTCGCTGAATTTTATTTAGGATAATTGCCGCTTTACATGGATCACTGAACTTAATGAATGCATATTTAATTCATTGTCTCTTTTCCTTTGAGGCAGATTAAGGAGGTATTAGGCAGGGGATATGACAAAAATATTAATGCGTGTTTATACCACCATCATCCTCTGCAAAAGGTTTGTGGAATTAAAAAGCTAGCCATAACATCATAATCCTTCACAACAAATTGGTGTAAGTGTACTCATTTAAGATTGCAAATGACAACCATGTTGAGAAAGAGAAAATATATCTTAGCAAGGTTTTCAAAACAATGGCTACAAAACAAAGCAGATCTCCAAAATCATCAAAAGCTTAGAGGAGAAGAAAATATAGCAATATCACGCGAACAAGTAGTTGAGGGAGATCACCAAGGCATAAATACCATATAATGAGGGTACATCAAACAACATAGCATGAAAAATAAAATAGTTAAGATACTCGCATTGAAAAATGATCTTGATCCTACGTTTCACAATGATCTTTATCACCTTGATTGCTCTTGTAGTCATTCTTACATTGAAAATTAAATAAATCTTTTTAACAAAGAATCAAGAAGCACCATGTGAACACATATTATGGTCACATAAAGAGCTCAACTTTAACTGATCACACGCATTGATCCATGCCCAAGATCTGTATGGAAAAGGATAAAATTCATAACGAGAAAAATAAAGGAAGCTATAGAAATCAGAAAACATTGCATACCCTTGACAAAGATGAAGATTGGGAACTTAGTGACTCATAAAAGATTGTTGTCCACAAGTTCAAGATCCAAAATGAAAACAATTAATGACATCGGAAAATAGTTAGGCTTGTGTTAAGGTTAATTATTGATTTGCCCATTATTCTATCTTTCAAGAGAAGTGCAATTCATCAAGAATAGAAGAAATGCCGCTCATCTTTAATCTGAATCCCATGCACATGATTCTGGACAATATAATTAGCTTCCTAAATATGTTATTTGAGCAATTTCCATAAATTCCCATAAACCGGCTACAAGTATTTTTCCTTAATAATTCCAACATGTTGATTCATTTCACTTACAAAGTCATTTAAAGCCAACAAACTGATTAATGCTCTATAAGTATCCATGATTTCAATTCCAATAGTTTATGCCCCTAAACTATTCTATGTTATAAACTTTATCATCACCTAAAATTGTAATCAAGATTGTAAACGAAGTTGCTTAATAATTTGCAGAAATACCAATAACTGTTCAGTTAGCAAGTTCAATCACTACTGACAAAGAAGACTGGTTGGATAGCAAGAAGCTAACCTAAGAAACTATCAACAAGAATTAAAAACGAACATTTTTGACACCATCTATTACACTACATTCTTGACAGAAAGGATAAAATGGACAAGAAGCAGTAGAACCCATTTTTAAAATGCAGGAACAACTAAGATGGAAAAAACAACAAAATTGCCCCAATTAATGGGGCTTCACAGGTTTATCCAATGCCCTTTCTTAGGGCTGAGGTTAGATGGACACCGCCAAAATCTGGATGGGTTAAAATATATTTTAAAGGTGCTACATGAGGCAACTGAGGACCCTCCAGAGTTGGTTGTGTCATAAGAGATGATCATCAGGAGAACATTGGCAGTCAAACCAAAGAAGCTAAACGATGACACAAAAAAAGAGGCAGAATTCCATGCTGCTTTGGCTGGAAATAAGCACTTGCCAGAGAATGAAATATAGTAAGATTCATTTGGAAGGAGACTCATAGATTACAATGAATGCAATAAGGCAATGTAGAACCTCAAACTGGAAGTTAAACAAGTATTATCACCCAATATGCGCTCTTCTAGAGGAATGAGACGAAATCATTATTTGGCATGTGTATAGAGAGGGAAACTTGGTGGCAGATAATTAGGTGAAATGGGCAGTGAGAAGATCATCGTCGAGGGAAAACTTAAATTTGCATGATTTATGGTACAAACTGGATCAGCTCATATCCAAAGAGAGCCTGATTTAATGAAGACATTAATGAGACAAAACTTGCATCACTCCAAGCCGTCATCAATAAAATAGCACTCCATTTGATAGCTTACGCATGCCAAAGGCGTCCCTTTCTTTAAATTGAAATGGCATGTTGAGTGAGACCATTAAAACCTTTGGTGGAGTGTTGGGGAGGGATCGAGAACAATGGAGGAGTCATTTGTAGTGAAGATGGCCTTCCGAGGCCTAATTTCAAACGGTAGGTTGAGAAGGGTTTTTCATTGCCAATCGCCAATGGTGCTTTACATGATAAAAATGGTTTTAGGGATGATGAATACGTGACTCTAGATAATAGATACAAAACAAACATCAAAGTTGTCTCAGTTTTCATGGGTAGGGCTCTCAAATTTGAGAAGTGATACATGACTAATTGGTCATGGAGAAAGCAGTTAGAGCGAAATGGAGAGGTAATATGCATGTTTACCTGGAGATGGCCTATAGAGATGACAATTTTAGAGCTTGCAGTGGGTGTTGGTCAAGAATTTATCAAGGTTACAACAGCCCATTGGTGCTGCTTCTCATCTTTGGCACCACATTTAATGAAGACTACCGGCGAACTCAAGCAAAAGCTGGAATAGGGTTCCTCAAGGAGGACCTAGGGATTCCTCACAGTGGGGAGGAGGCGCAACTTCCTAGTGCGAGTGGTGCAAAGCCAGCAAAGGAGAATGACAAGTAAGGGCTTCGGAGGACCTAGTAATGCACCATTTCTGTGGCATTTGTAGTTTTCACATTTTCTTTTGAATAACTGCTATTTTGCTCGACTGTAATTGTGGCCAATTGTAGTTTTTTGGGTCGATTATAATATTTTGGTTATCTATGCTTAAAATGACTCCTATGTACTGGGTGTGGCACCCTATTTGCCACATTCATCAATCCAAAAAAAACAACAAATTGTAAGTTTTTAGATGTCAACAAAGGAATAGCTAAGATGCTAAAACCAACTTAAGCAATTTAATTTTTGAAGATATTCCCAAAGGTTCAGCCAAGATGCTCAAGGACTAACTTTATTGTGATAGAGTCTTCCAGACATGCTGAAATGGGCACTTATTTTCATTACCAAATAATAACTGTGAAAACAATTGTAACTTGTAAGGACTTGGCTTTTTTCTCATTCATTATCACAGACTCATGATTCCTTTTGGAAGCCTGAACAAAAGGCAGAATAGATGTCTAAAAGTAAATATTGCATGAGTAATAGATTCTAAGCTTTCTAAGAAAGGGAAATTGACTTTTTAATTACATAATGAGAGAATGCAAACGTTGGATGCCTTCTACAAGCAAAAATATTGTTAGTTTCAAACAAAAATAATCGTCCACTAGTTCCTTCTACCTGAAGATGCCTGATCATTAGCAGATTCCTGCACAACATCTGAAGGAATTACTTTCTCCAATACTGAAACAATGCCTGGACAGTTTCTATATACAATACGAGACCTTCTTTGCTGAGGAAACTCATTGCGAAACCGAATAGAATGAGGCCGGTCATTTGTACAAAATAAAGGATGTAGAATGGTCAATCTAGAGCTTCCACCAATGAGTTTTGCATGCTCATTTTCAATAGGCGCAGATTCCCATTCTCCTGACTGTAATGGACACATCACAGTCACACAATAACAAAAAAATTTAATACCAATAAACTTGCTTACTACATTTTTAAATAATCAATTGTCATCATAAAAATAACATCGATAGGCTTATTGACAATGAGAGTGAAAAATTTGTACTTCTAAAAAATAAGAGAGCATCTCCAAACTGCTGTATTCTGAAAACAATGAAGAAATTAATAACAGGTGAGATGTTTAAAATAGTCCATTTTTCAGTTTCCTAAGCTCTAACCAATAACAGCAATAAAATTAAACAGGGCGGTTGCTAGAAAAATATTATTTTTCCAATAGACAAGACAGAAATTGCCTGTACAATGATATTAGCAAACCATACATATTATACTTTCTATATGATTACTATAAAATAGGACTAACATATATTTTCAGAAGCATTTCCACAAATGTCACAAATGAATATAAAAATTAAAAATATTTCTGGCACTTATTCTAACAATAATGCTCTGAAAACAGAACAAGAAAATGTTTTAATCGTCAAGGAACAATGTTCAAATTAGCAAAGCACTGACTTGCAACTAAAACTGTGCACCAAGAATATCCACCATCAGCATCTTGTCCCTTGTCTATACAGCCGACTGCAATGATCTTTAACTCCCTATAGCTTGCTGAGAGAGTTCTAAATCGTTACAACTGCAGTGTTAATTTGAATTAACCACAAAAACACAAGTAAAGGGCAGTGTTGCTCGCACAGTATGATGAACAAGGAGAGTGATTCTATGATCCTGGTTGGATTATAAAGGTTTTACACCTCCCAATCTTCAAGTATCCTAGCTCCAGTAACAGATCTGTGGAGGTATTTTGCTTAGTTATGGATTCGTATCATCTGTCAATCATATCCAATCACAGTGCAGGTCAACATCAAGTAAAAAGGAACTTGAGCTTCAATTTTACCATTTCAGTAGTTAGCTTCACATGACTGCAGGAAAACCATGATGCAATCAAAAAGTTAGTCCCTCAAATTGCAGGAAAGGATGATTGGCAGAAGAATAACTTAAGTTATCCTTGTTCTGGCAAAATTGATGTCCAGACAAAGAATGGCTAGGGAATGGAATATGTAGTCAAAACAACCGACAAAAGAGGATGCTTGCACTCCATCGTTCACACCGTTGCTCTCCAAAATGAGTTTTCTGAGCTAGAACACTATTCATGTAAATTCAACAAGTATGAAATAAAAGGGCAAAGGGCAAGAGCTCACCGAAGTGAAGCAGAGTCAAGACATGGCCTTGAATTTCTTCCTTGACCATTTGAAGCAAAAACAAGCTTACACAGAATTTTATCATTACAACTTACTAACTGAAGTCCTGCAAAGGACATCAAAAGATTCATGAGGCTTTTTATAGCTATTATCAGGGTATTTGTTCATCTTCACTTATTTTAGCTATATGTAGTAATACCAAAAAACAGTGCCAAACAATAGTTTTGCTAGTATTTCTGACCGAGAAATTATCTTATAAACAAGCCTCATGTAAAGAGCCTGCCTGGCTCTTCCTTGGAATTTCAATTTCAAGACTCACTTTGCACTAAGATACATTTATAATTTCTATGAAATCAAATATTTTTTGATAATTTTTAGGATATTAACCAGAATTGTAAATGACATCAAAAAACTCTCAAATTCTCTTGGATCAAATACAAATCATGATATATAGAAGAGCTGTAAGTATCATCCAATGGATAATCAAAATCCAACAAATGCTAAGCATCTACACTACCTTAATTCTCCCACGCATGCTGACTGCGAATTCCAATGCTGGCAGCATCATGACTGCTGGCCGCGTGACCTCCCCAAACCGTCACACACTCCCAACTGCTAGCCACGGCTTGTAATCTAATTACAGCAAGCTGCTAGCCACGGTTGTAGTCTGAATACAGCAAGACGCCAAACCTATGTCTTCCTCACGCCACGCAGACTCCACCTTCTCTGTGTAAACCGCGGTTTCAATGCACAAGGAAACGTGAAGCTAAGCCACCACGGCAATACTGAAACACTGCCGCCACACCACACAATTCATTGGACATCCATAATCCAATTCAAAGTGTTGAGAAACTTAATCGAATTCACAATTCGATAAGCTAGAACTTCTGAAACCCTCTTCCATACTCCAATTTCCAAGATTGTATAAAAATGCATAAGATGTCTCTCACCAAGAATTTGATCCCTTTTAACAACACTGGATCTTCTTCAAGAAGCCACAACTTGGCTTCTCACTTACTCAATTCATAACTTAAAACATGAAAGCCATTAATCCTTTGTTTGAATAAATCAAATAATCAACCCTTATAACTCCACATTAAATAATTCACTTAAAAGCTCCCAAGTCAAAGTATATAATAACATTTAATGAATTGACTTATTAAATAACTCCAAAGTCAATATTAATTAAGACAAGCTTAATTAATAAAATAAACCATTAAATACCATTATAACAAATCAACTACTCTGCTCTGCTCTGGCCACTGAACAACAACCTGCCAAGAATAGTAACCAGACCAAATTAGACTTGCTAAAAATAGCAAATCCCTTAAACTGGAGATTCTACAGAAGTAATTCCGCATCAACAACAACCAATGCACAGGCGCTCTGCTAAACATAGCAATCCAAACTACTACCAAAAATAACACTTACTATACTATAAATAGTAAGCCTGCCCCACTGACCCCAACAAAAGAGCAACCCCGACATCTGAAATCTCCAGAATGGAAACCAACCATTGGCTCTGCCAAATAACCCCCTCTGACAACCTCATTAGCTTATGGAGGTCACTGATATAAGCTAATCTCAAAGACCAAAAAACGGGGACATTACACCTCACACATGGTAAAGACCAAAGTGATTTTTTTTATCATCCAAAAAGAGAAATCTTCAAGTGTAGATAGGCTGCCAAATGAATTTTGATGTTGTAACTTGTGTCTGTGGTACATTTTGACGATGGCTACTGAAAAAATGTAACAAGATCCCTAATCATTAAACAAAGACATCATTAATCGCTTGAGGTAGGTTACCTGCTGATTCTGATTTGTGCTTTCCATTTCGATCTTCATCTGACAAAAAGCAAATGCTTACAATCCAAATGCATGATTGATGATGGTATCCTTACCAAGGATATAGCATTGCTATTGATGATGGTATCTTTACCAAGGATATAGCATTGTTATTGATGACTGTATCTTTACCAAGGATATAGTATTGATATTGATGATAGTATACATACCAAGGTTATACCACGCTATGGGTTCACAACATGGACCATCACAGATAATTATCATAGGCTAATTAGAAGTGAACTGCATCATTGAAATTTTGAAAGATATAAAATAGGATGCCTGTGATGCAAAGTCAAGAAAGGCAAGCTCTCAAGTAGAACAAATTGTTTCTAGTAAGTTCTCTGAAAGCATTCTGATGTGTGTTCACCCTCCAGAAAATAGAGATGAAACTACAACAAGGAAAAAGGTAAAGCAGCCAAGCAATCATAAAAGACAAGGACATGACCACACAAAACTCTGAAGCTCTGTATGGAGCAGAGAAGTGGATCAATTCTAAATAATCTCTACCTTCGCTGGATCAGCTTGTACACTGAACTCATCCACAATATAACTGAAGTAACAAATTCTCTTCACATGGACAGAACACACGTCCAAGGTAGCATGGAGCTTGTGATGGCATAGGGTCTAGAGCACCTGTTCAGTCAGAGTAAGATGCTCTTCCCACATTTTGTTCCAAATGCTGATGCCACCAAGGTGGGCAACTAAAGAGAGGTTAGTGAAGCCTTCAGTATGTTTTTCCTCAGACGCACAAATATTCTTGAGGCGTTCAAAAGGCCAAAAGTCATAATACAACCATGCAAGGAAACTTTCTTTAGACTGCAAAATGGTATTCTAATGTTTACAAATTTTAAGTGTAACTTGTCATAACCAAATTTAAAAATTAAGATCAATTCTGGTATAGTGTCTAGCACCACAGGGGATCATCTATAAGTAATAATGTATGGAAGTTCTTGACAATAATCTTGTTCAAAATGGAATGGTCAATGCAAAGTCCCCACGTTCCTTCCTCCTCAAATGCTGGAAGATGAGACTATCATAAGTTGGGGCATTGGATCAGTCTGGCCCTATTGAACACCTCTGGATGCTGAGGGGGTGGGTGAATCAGCATAAACAAATATTTTAAATATTCTGTCACAATTCTTAATTACTGATTGTTGATCCAACTAATTATCAATAGAAGGCATAGGAATGAAAGCACATGCACATGAACACCAGATTTTTACATACTCAAAAACCACGGTGAGAATCTTACTCACAATATGATATAACCAATTACAATGTTTTAGGCCATAGGCCAAGGAACTCATTGTCCCTAAATACAAAACAAGGCTCACTGCCTTATGAAAGGTAACTAAAAAGTACCGAAAATTATCCTCTTTTCAGAACAATAATTGTACACCAGGTAGCAAGAAATGGAAACCGTTCCAATAGTCTCTGGACAGCTTTGTCGATATATGCATGTACATCTACTACCATATTACTCCAGAATGTCGCATCGGCAACTATACAAGGTAGTCCTTACAAAGTTTGACATCAATGACAACAAAACATTCATATGTGTAACAGACCCCTCTCATAAACCCCTAAACTTGGTACCAAATCTCACCATTTTATAAGATGGACCTGCAATACAAACAGCCTCATCTCTTTTATTTGTGTGCTATTAGAGCAGGACAGATCTCAGATTCTCAACTAGATTTAAAACCATTGCCGGTAATATGAGCTCTCTCAAGCTTAACCATAGCTTTGCTGTTATAATTTTGACTTATTATCTGTTATAAGATTCCCTTATTCAGTGAAAGTATGCATTAGAATTAGCTTCCACAAATGAAAGAAATAAGCTCCAACTATCAACACTGGTTTCCTTCCAGCGAGGATGCCAGGTTAAAGGGCACTATTTCTGCTGAAGCTCTCCAATGCACAGGACTCACACTCACCCTTGTCCCTTTAATTCACATGCCATTTGAGCGGGACCAACCTATACTAGAATCAAACTATCATGGGCACTGAGAAATTCTGTCAAACTGATTAGTGAACCATAGCCCTTCTGGCTAATATAAATTACTGCAATCAAATGAAATTATCCACTAGAATTGCCCCAATCCACAACTCAAGCTTCCTTTCCGATTAAATGCCAAGTTTAAGAAGCATCCACTCAGCCAAAGTTACCAATGGTTTGCAACATGCCTGCTACCTTTCATTGACATGGCATTTGGGTTGGACAGACTTTGACAAGATTCAAACTATCATGGGCAACATAAAACTCTGGAAAAATCACCAGTGACATGTGAACTTTTATATTTGCTAGCCCAAATCATAATAGCCAATAATTCCAGCAATGTGGGTCTTTTGTCTACTACCTTATATGCCAAAGTTGCCCAGGACTTGCAACCGGTTCCATTCCTTCTATTCACATGTTATTTAAGGAGGGCAGAACTCCATTAAGATGGAGCCCAAGTGTAAAATCAAATCTGCTAAACTCACAGGCAAACCATGGCCCAACTAATTATCATTATATGGAGTACCCACTATTAAAAAAAATCAATTAAATGAAATTCAAATTATACATTGCAATAAACTCCAACAGTGTGTTTTTTTACCATAAGACAACGTGTAATTAGCTCATTTATACTTATAGGTTGTGTGTTCAATTCTTCTTGCCTCAATATTTTATAAAGAGGATGCCGTGTAATGGTAATGGGAGACACTCATGTAGTGTGACCCACATTCAAAACTTCCACTGCAATAAGGTGGTCTCTAACTCTATCAGCCGCGTGGTGAGTTTGTAGTCTTACAATTAGGGGATGCATTTGAGCATGAGATGTGTTTATAAATCACAAAAAGTTTCTCCAAGAATATTCCAACCCTCAATAAAGATGGCAAATAACATCATCCAAAACTTACCAAGCAAAGAATATAGCCTATTGTCTGCTATCTTCTACTCGATGCAGTAAATAAACAATATAAAATAAATTACTCCGGAATCACTCCTCTTCATTCCACATTTATCATTATGTTGGTCTTTTTCTAAGCTAAAATGAAAAATTCAAAATTTGTCAAAAGTTAAAAACACGCATTTTGTAAAGCATCCCAAGTCTGTAAAAACACATCCACAGCCTGTAATGTCCCCATTTTAGCAGACATGGATTTTGGGTATTATTCTGACCCTCGTAGGCTGATGAGTTTGGATAGAGGGTCTCCTGAGGCTTGTATCATCTCCAGAGTTCAGTGGTTTCCAGTTCTAGCTTTCATTTGGTATTTCCAGGGCTCCGTTTGCCATAGTTACTATTTAAATTAAGTCAGAGGTTGATCGAGAAGGGCCCTTTCTATTTTTAGTACGGCAGTCATATGGGCAGAGGATGCAGTGGCTGACTCCCTAGTTCAAACGGTTCATCAAAATAATGAGTATTTAATGAGTTATTAATATTTAATGGCCTTAATGATGTTTAATTATTTAAGTTATATTATAAAGTTATAAATTGACTTTATAATAAAGTGGGTGCCATGTTGAGGGTAATGAGTAATTAATACTCATTGAGAAGAGTACCCTTTATTAATGATATAATATAAGGTCAACTCATGCAAATACCGAAATCATTAAAGAGCCTTGCTAATGAAGATTCATGGTGGAAATATTATAAAAATCCTTGGAGAGAAATTGAACTCATTCATGACTTGTCTATTTGCAAATTGTTGGTGTGGAGAAGGAATTTGAAATAAGGGTTTCAATTTATCAGCTTGAGGAATTGTAAATTCTTCACTGTTATAGCACTTTGAATTGATTGCAAGATACCAGTGAATTGTGTCAGGTGTTGGTCTTATCTAGAGGCCAAGATTGTTTTAAATGTTTGCAAAACTAGTGTTTGAAGCTCCATTTTATTCCAGAACTAATTACAAAGGGCAGAGGGCTTCATTAATGCAGATCATTGCTAATTACGAGACCTGCATTTCAAATTAAAATATAAAATTGCAAGAAAGTTGATCACTCACATATCATACGTTGGATCAATATACAATTTTCTCAACCCCCAACAGGATGGCAGGGCACAGCTTTGATACCACTGTAAGAGTCCTGCTAAACCAGTCATACCGTATAGCTTTAGATGAAAGATTCCTCAAACATGTAATGTCCCCTTTTTAGCATGTGTCGGAGTTTGTTGTTGTTGGCCCATCATTGTGACCCTCGTGGGCTAATGTGTTGATTTGAGGGTCTCTGGTTGGTCAATTGATCTGGTGTTGGCAACATTACGCTCTTACTGTGTTATCATATTTTGGGATCCTCCCTCTGTTTCCATCATTTGTTTGTTATTGAGGTACTTACTATTTTTAGTAAGTTCATTTCCGGTCAGATACTATTTGTGGCAGGATGATTTGGTGGTGGGCTTGTCAGAACATTTGGAGTTGGCTTGGTTATTTGTTAATTGCAATGTTAATGGATTAATGATAATTAATTAAGTCTAACTTAATTAATTATAAGGTTTGAAACTTCATATTATAGCCAAGTCATTAATTACTCATTAAAGAGTTTATAATATATATTATGGTGCCAATCTATGTTGGAGGGATATAATTGTTTATGTATTTCAAATATTTGAAATACCAATGTTTTTGCAAGCCCAAGCCATTTAAGTTATACGAGGTGTGAAGAAGAAGAAGCTGCTGATTAGATGGGTGTGAGAAATTATAAAGGCTTTCATGAAGACATTCGAATGATCCTTTCATGACTTTGGCTTTGAAAAAATTGTCTTGTGAAGAAGAATGAAATGCAAGGGTTTGGTGTCCGAATTTCCTCTGATTGAATTGTGAATTCTTTCAGATTAATGCACTTTGAGTTGGTTTCCAGACCAATGAAAACGTGTCTGATGGTGGTTTCAAACAGAGCCATCGATTGTGCCTCAAATTGAGAATCGATGATGGGGGTTTAATTCTCAGTTTGTTTCAGATTTGCGTTTGGAGATTGCAGTGTCCAAAATAAGGGTGGTCGCAGCTTTAATAGGTCTGTGTTAGCTTGGAATAAGGCAGCCGTCACATATTTATTGTTGCCGTGAGAGATCATGGAAGGTGCTGCAGGGTTTAGGAGACACGTCTGGTATTTGTGTTGCATACGCTGAGCATTAACAGTGACGTTGGGTGATCAAATAGCTGTGTAAGGTATTCCAACGTTTATTGCAGGCAATACGATTTGTCTCCTGCGACTTCTCCAGGTTCTTCTTAATATATTATGCAAATAAGGTTGTAATCTTGTGTCGTACATTATGAATTAATTCATGATCTACTTGCAAATAGAATGATCTGAAAGAAAAACTAGAGTTAGTAGTGAGTTTGTTAGCTTGTATTTTCATTTTCTCTTATATTTCGAAAATTCCAAAAAAAAGCATTTATTTTCCAGAAAAATACAAACTCTCCACCAATACAAAAAAATTCAGTGCAGACAGTCTGGTTAGAGCCAGCGGGCTCTTACACAGCCAGACTATAATACTTTCCCTAAACGTAACAAATATTTGCTCCAAATTCAGTTTCTCCACTTAACGACAGGCTTTGAAACAGAAGCTCCTTGTTTAGCTTCCATCTCATTACTAAACTGATATCTATTCCATAATAAAATCATATTAACTGCTCGACTGCTTGCGTAATTCAGAAAACAACATGAACAGCCATGAAATCCAACACAGACATCATAATCCTCAATACCCATTATGATAAATTTTTCACCTCTTAAACACAAAAGCTGTGCATCAACATGAATACCCACAAAATTAACACCAACACCAAAATCTTCAAAACCAAAACTAAAACTTCCAATACCAAGAACATAATCCTCAAAAACCCGTTCAAATTTAGATTTCACTTCTTAAACACGAAAGCTTTCCATCAAAGTGAATACCCATAAATCAAATACCAACGACAATATCTTCAAACCAAGTAAGACTAAAGTTTTCAATACCATCAACAAAATTTTCAAAACCTTTTAAGAAATTTTACTTCTTCAACACAAGAGCTTTCCATTGACATGAATAACCATGTAATAAATAACAGCACCAGATTCTTCAACACTAATTAAGAATATAATTCTTAGTAGCAGCAACAAAATCTTCAAAACCAATTAAGACTGCAACTTATTTTTTAAATTGATAATTCTGGATACTAACCTTGGGATGTAATGATGTGGGTGGAAGGCATTTGGTGCCAAGCACCACAGACATATCCACAGCTTTCTATTAAACACACAAATCCCGAGATTCCTTTATTGAATTCTGTTTTCCTTAACGCCCCAGTTCAACGTTTTTTTTAGAGAGATTACCAGACTTCGAGGTGAGTTTTCTTAGACTGTCATGGAGAGATTCCACAACTTCGGAGTTGAGACTCCGAAGGTGGTATTCCTCCCTTTCTAGTAAATTTCGAAGATTGATGATGAAAAGGGGAAAACTAAACGATGGGTCGATCGCGGTTTTAAAGCTCCTGAAGTGACGTTGGTCGAATTGACTCCGTCCGTGTTGCGCCACCCATTGCGTTTGATGGATTTGTTTGTGGTTTTCCGGGCGGTACAAAGAAATATTCCTAGCTTTATTCGATTCTGTTTTATATATATATATATAGTATTCACCTAGGGTAATGTTCCACAAGGATAATAATTTTTTTTTGTTATAAAAAAAATTCTATTGTAAAGCATTATTCTTAGTTTAGTGTTGCATATTGATATAAAGCATGAACATATATTTGAGGAGTTTTTTTCATTTTTCTTAGATTAAGAATATAAGTAGACTTTGGATATAAAAGAAATACTAGAGAGATTAAGAATATAAGTAGAGTTTGGATATAAAAGAAATACTAGAGAGATTAAGAATATTGCTAAGAGATATGTGTTTTATTTGGGGTTTGATGAAATTTTGGAGAGTGAACAAAGTTAAGTGTATAGATAAATTTAGTTAGTTTATTATTATTTATATTTTCAAGTTATTTGTCAATTACGATGGGATAGGGGATGGTAGTGTTTAACTAGATGTAATAGTATTTGTATAGTTGTAATATTATTGTTTTCTATACTAGTACTTTTTCCAATTAGGATAGTAGGATTTGTGTTTTTGTAACTTGTTCTTGCAATGAAAACCTACAAATATGGAATAGAGTGGTGTCATAGTTATATTTAGGTATTTAGCTTCTTAAGGTGTAAAGTGACTAACTTCAATCTTACACCTTAGTCAAATCTAAGAGAAATTGAATTAGATTTTGTTGGATTTTTTAAGAGCAAAACATGGTTCCTAAGAGAGGATAGGTGTGTGTAGTTATAGTAATGGAGTTTTCATTGTGAAAATAGTTTTATATATTGTAAAGTTGTGTGTGGTATGCATGTTGTTTTTGTTAATTTTTTGTGATTGTTATAGAGATTTGACAAAGTTTTTACATTACCCTTTCTTCAAGGTTAGTGTAGGAAGTTGTTCCACTACTTAACTTCTTTACAATTATGACTCTATTTTTTTTCCATTTCAACTCTTAATTTTTTATTTCACTTCACATTTGATTTTCTATCTTGTGCCTAAATGGTCAATAACATTGATTATGCTAATAAGTACAAGGGATTAAATGAAAATAAACACGAGAATAAAGAAGCCCATATGAACATAAAGAAGACCATAGACAACTAGAACAATGATTTACTTGGGAAAAACCCTTTCAGGAGAAAAAAAAATTCCACACTCCAAAAGTTGCCCAATATATTATTCAAAAATCAATAACAAATTATAATATACTTGTAGATCAAGCTTCTCTATGGATTATCACTAGCCAGAGATCTAGAGGAAATTGAATAACTATAAGACTCTTATGCACACCGTCCATATCGTGCACCTAATATATTGGAGCTACAACACAAGAAATTGTCTAATGATATTACAAAAATATGGGCTAAAAACCGCTTATAAAGCAATTCACATCTTATCTTTAATCAAAGATGCCTTGTAATGTGTCAAAACACACAACGACACATATAACTCTCTTTTAGAACTTATTTATGTGTTCAACATGTTTTTACATTTCCTATTTCAAGAGACCCAACTCCTAGAGGCCATAACTTTTGAACTAGGTGTTTGATTGATGAGTCGTTTGAAGCACCAAAAAACTAACAACATGCTCGATCACTAAGTAAATGCTATGTTGTTTACCCAGATTTTTGAGCCATTTTGGAGCCTCTAAAGCCTCCAAAATTGAATTTGAAATTTTTTTCAACAATTTCTAAAAACAAGAGCTTTAATATCTTCAGAATTGGGCATGATCGTGCAACAAAAATTTACCGACATGCTTATCTAGCCCATTTGAACCTACAAGAAAAAACAAGAAAAATATGTGCTCAAACAAAAACTTACTAAAAATAGTAGCCACATGTAAATGTAAGGTTGAGACACATTTCCCTAACAATCTCTCATGACTTGTCAAATAGCTTGCAAGAGCAAAGGGAGTATCTACAGTATAATTTGATTGTTAGGGGCCATGAGGCCCATAAACTTTGAACATCATCTAAACTTCTATGTATTCATGTTCTTAGTTAATGAATCTGCAACATTCAATAAATTTTCTACCTTAACCAGCTTCACCCTACCATCCTCGACCATATCTATGACAAAATGATATTGAACATCAATGTGCTTGTCCTAGCATGACAAATTGAGCTCTTTGTTATAAGGTGATTCACAATCTAATGTCACAAAAACTATTATTGCTTCTTGTTTTATTCTAATATTTAAACATGGTCTATTAAGCCAAATGACTTATTTACAAGTATATGTAGCTTCCATATACTCAACTTTAGTAGTAGACGAAGAAATAACAACATATTGCTTACTCATCCAACCTATTACACCATCAAATAATGTAAATACATTAGCACTGGGGATCTTCTACTATCCATACCACATGCTCAATCTAGATCCATGTAACTACAAATATCAAGGGAAATTTCATCTCTTATCATATTACCATGATAACACAAAGAATACTCTAAGGTACCCTTCAAACATATGAAATCCTTTAACTGCATTGCAATGAACTCTGCCAAGATTAGACATATATCTAAAAATAACTCTCACTACTTGGGCAAGGTTTAGTCTACTATAGACCATAGCATACATCAAACTTCCAACTGCACTTTGTAAGGTACTATGCTCATGTCTTCCATCTTTGATGGGGGTGTAGGACAATCTGAAATAGACAACTTCATTCCAACTATAAAAGGAGCTCATGATGGTCTATAATTTTGCATGTTGGACCTCTATAAAATTGAGTTCATGTACTTACTCTATCCTAGCCATAGCTTATTGTTCACTCTATCTCTTCTCATTTCCATCCCAAGAATGTGTTTATTTGCACCAAGATATTTCATTTAAATTTAGTAGCAATATGTGATTTCATTTGTACAATAATACCTTTTTCTTTACCAATGAATAACATATCATTAATATATAACGTAATGTATAGGAAATGACCACCATCAAATTTATAATAAACATAGTGATATGATTTCAGAATGCTCAAATTACAAAATCAACACATATGCATCAAATTTTTTATACCACGTTGCAGGACTCCACTTGAGGCCGTACAATGATTTCTTAAATTTGCAAAAAAAATTACTTCTACCTTTTACCACATAGTACTCTAGTTGTGTCATGTAAATATCCTCCTTCAAATCACCATGAAGGAAAGTAATTTTCAAATCTATTTTCTCAACCTCTAAATCATAAACAATAATAACAATAGAAAGCAAAACTCTAATAGATGTCATTTTTGTAGCTTGAGAGAATATCTCACTATAATCAACACCCTCAACTTGGTTGTATCCTTTCACAACCAATATTTCTTTATACTTCTCAATGCTCTATCTAAACCAATATTTTTCTTGAACACTCATTTGCAACCAACAATTATTTCGTCCTTTAGGCAATAGTACAAGATCCCATGTAAAAAAAAAAAATTCAAATTTGTCATTTCTTCATCCATAACAAATTTTGAGGAATCTGCATAATTCATACCTAATGACTCTTCCATAGATCTAGGTTCATCCACACTAGTATTCAAAGCAAAAATAAATTTGTAATCATTGGGAGAATACCTTTCAAGTGGTTGTATCTACCTTATAGACCTTTGAACAAGTTGAGTTGGAGGTTCTTCCTCGTCTTCTGAAGATTCAAAGATAGATGAGCTCTCCTCAACTTCTTGTCTATCTACGGGCCTCAATTTAACATTATTCAACATAGAAGGTAGTTGAATCACATTTTTCCCTTTTGTTTGTTCAAGCTACAATATAATTATATACATATATATCCAAGTGCTAAGGAAGAAGATGTTATTTCCTATGTGTTGGGTATAGTCAACTAGGAGGGTAAAAATAATACTAAAATTAATGAAATAGACCAGATCTGAAATGTAAATACTCAAATTAACTAATGAAATACACCAAATCACCTTTAAATGCTTAGAATGTGTGTTGAAACCCAAATATGCAATTCTACTCCCGAAATAGCTCAGAAACTTGAATGGGACCAGATCTGGAACCAAAAACTTGAGATCTTCAAAACCCATAAATCTTTCTGGCTCAGGACTATTTCGATATGGAGGGTGGATGCTGACATGCAAAAAATACACCCAAGACTAGGCCGAAGTCAGCATCCACCTGCTCTGCAAGTTTTTTTTCCAGAATTTAGATATGTGACAGTGACGTGTTTCTGACGGCTCTGAATCTGAATCTACAAGTCTTTATACCTGAATCTACAAGGTAAAAAAAAAATTGTTGGGGAGGGGCTTGCCTCGGTCAAGCCCCAGTTCAGGAATTAACCTTGAATGTAAATGTATGTAAAATTAAAGCAAATGTACAAAATTGCCTTACTTTGTAGAAACCCTCGCGAGGGATCGAATCTGTAATCCACAAGGATGTAGAAGTGCTCAATATTGTTGAATCTTGTAGGAATGTAGGATATCTCATCAAATTCAATAGATTAATCATACCAAGACATGGATCTATGGGTGTAGATGTACTCATATGCTCAAATCAGATATGCAAATGCAAATGAAGAATGGATGAACAAACCCTTCCTTAATAGCCAACTCCACTATCTTCAAAGAAGGAAGCTATACCTTGAAAGGAACATGCATGATCATAGAAATGATGATGAAAAGGCCTCAAATGAACTCCTTGAAAGCTCCTCGAATGCAAAAGATATTGAAATCTTGAAGTCTTAAATAGTTGTAAAAGATCTCCTTCAATGCCCGTACTTATGAATGCTCTTGGAATGCTTGTATACAAAAGTGTGAAATCTCTTGAACCATTTTTTTCAAAATTAACAGAGTAGGCCTCCCTTTATACCAATTTCGTGACTAAAATCGAAAAGGGGTCAACTGCACAAGGCGGGAAAAGAAATTAGAAACCTGAGAAAGGGTTTGAAATCTCGAAGTGCCTAACCTTGTGGGGAGGCTGACCTCAACCTACCCGTTGATGGGTCAATCCATCGAGGATCGTCCGAGATCTCAAAGATAGAGAAAAGAACAGCGGGAAAGGGCAAAAAATAGGGGCCCAATCTAGCACAAAAGCAAAGGTACATCCATGGGTCCATAAAGGCATTTAAATTAGGTCCAAAGCATCCTACTAAGGAGGGTTAAACATGTCTCAACGTGGGTGCTTCCAATTTAAGATGATACCTTTAGTCCCCACTTTAGCAGGAGTGTGAGCCTAACTCAAACTCTCGGTAAAGTAGATCAAAATGCATAAGATAATCTCATCACAACTAAGGAGACAAGGAATTCATCAAGCCCCCAACAGACTTGAGTCCTTGTTAGCTCCAAAATCATAACAAGAGAGATATCACTAACAAAAAAAAGGAGCGTGATTAACTCGCCCAGTAAGATGTGTGTGTCTTATTGTGACCCATGCCAAAAGGCAATGTTGCAACAAAAGATGGTGTTGAATAGTCTAGCAAGTTTGTGTGCATGTTATTCAACCCATCAAGGATTCACCCTCAGGAAACTGTATTTCCAAAAGAGCAAAACCACAAAAGGCGATCTGGGCATAAGGACGTGTGTATCCTTAAGGGATTGGAAAGAGATGCAGCTGCAGGGACCAAGCCTTCTGGATTGTTAGTAATCCAAGAAGATATATGAAAGAGAATCAGGCCTTTAGGATTGTTCAGTAATCCATAAAGGGATTCAAATAAGCAAATCTATCATAGTGCATGTGTGCAAAATGTGAGCAAAGTGTATGCCCCCACGTTAAAGCAATTTCAAGAGCCTCAACGAGAGCAATGGATGTAACGGAGCATACATGCATTCACTAGAGACATTTCCACTGTGAAATACCCCCAAGAGAAGACATGTCAAGGGAAATAGGCACATAACAAAAACAAAGAGCATGAAGGGATCTACTAACTTTTGGGCCAGTATGATCATAAGATAATATATAAAATATTATGTCAAATGAAATGTCATCATTCCCCAAACGAAGTAGAACTACAACACAATGGAGGAAAAACATGTAAGAGTTATGAAGAAGAGTCTTTTTGGGTCGACATCAATGAGACCAAAAAGATTTGGTGCTACCATGTCACAATATCCCAAGTGGACTACACAAAGGCACAATTACAAACAATATCACATGTACAACACAACATATAACGACATATAGAATAAGCAAGATACAAATAAAAAGAATGATTACAACATTTTGATTCCTTTATCACCTTGTGCCAACGGATCAACAAGGATCATTTAAAGAAATCTAAACAAAACATATAACAAGCAGCACATCATGGGGGAAACATAACAAGAAAGGCAAACACACAAAAACTACCATACTAGAGAAGCCAATCAAGCGCATCGCCTGTTCCCCATGTCTTGGTCTGTGTCATTTAGGGAAGGTGGGAAACTCGCAAGAGGAGCAACATCCAACACAATAGGAACAATTTCCAGTTCCAAACAAGGACCAAGTTGTGGGTCGCTGTTTTCGATACTAGGAGTGATTGATAACTATTTTGAAAGTTGTTAGGAAAATAATGATCAAGATCAATAGTCTCATATTCATCACAATCACTAGCATCTAAATCATTGTTAGCATCAATAGTATCATCAAGGGTATAGTCTTCATCAATATTAATCAAAATAGAATCCAAAATACAAATAGAATCATCATGTTTATTCATTTGAATAGTTTATGATTATTAACTTTCTCCATGGGCGCAAGCATGGGCTGGTCAAAGGAAGGTAAAATGTTTTGGGAAGCATGTGCGTGTACCTTGGATTTAGTTATACACTTCTTTCGATGGTCGCGGGAATGTCAGTTACATTTGGTCTTGCTAGAGATAGGAGGTAGAGTGGGATCAATCAACATCGGGTCCTTTTTCTCCCAGTGAAGGGGGGACTAAAGGAACCACACTAGGTTGAGAGATAGGAATATGAGGTTTCTCAACAGAATTCAAATAATAAGACAAAGGAGGAACCGGTGGAATAGATAAAAGACCACATGTAGGATCAAGGTTAGGTAAACTCAATTCAACGATCTTTATATGTTTAAAGGCTTGATAAGATCAGAAAAGGTAATCAGGATGGGTTGGAGGTGTCGTAAGTAAAGAAGGCCAAAAGAAATCAAGGTCAACAGAGCCTCGAGGCCTAGAAGGATGGTAAAGACTATGGTTAATGGTCTTGATCTCTCCATCATGAGGAAACTTAAGATATTTATGGATAGGAGAAGCTACGACTTGCATAGAGGACAACCAAGGAAAACCAAGCTTAACGTGAAACTGATCAAAAGTAGGGATGAAAACAAAGGCAGTATCTACAAATTTACCACAAAGCTCTATAGATAATGAAATAGAACCATGAGGACAATAAAGAAAGTCATTATAGGTTTGAATCCAAGCGCCTGTCATATCCTCAAAATCTCATTGCAAGTGTTTACTAAAAACATGCTCTTTAGTTATAACATTCACCATGGAAGTAGGGTCAATAATAGTACCATGGGAAGGAGTGCTAGAAACCCCAGTAGAAATATAAGGAGGACCATCAGGAGCTTTAATCATTTTGAAATGGTCAAAGGTAATAGGAAGGTGTCTACTAGGTTGAGGTTGAGGTTGAGGTTTAGGTGGGGGTTGAGGTTTAGGCAGGGGGTTCATTCTCAACATGGTTAACAATATGGTTAGCTTTTTACATCTTTTCATCATAGATAATCTGTGAAGAAGGAGGAGGAGGAGGAGGAGAAGGACAAGGAGAAGAAGATTGGGCAATGGCGCTGGTAAAGTGATAAGGTAAAGGATTGGTATAAATCTGCAAGTTCTGGTTAGGAATTGCTATGGATGTGTTCCCATGGCGAGCATCGACATCAATAGATATAGCATTGGAATCAATTAGGTCTTGGATAACATTCTTCAAGGAATAGCACCTCTCAGTATCATGGTTAGGTTGATGGTCATATTGACAAAAAGCTTTGGAATCAAAGGACTTATAAGCTATCCTAGCTAGGTTAATAGGTATAATAGGAGGAATTTTAATGATATTAGCATTTGATAACTTTTCCATCATAGTTTGCAAAGAGTTAGATAAAGGAGTATACTTACGATTAGGGCAAAAAATAGAGGAAGAAGAAGTGGCACCCTCGAATGCAACAACTACTTGTTCATCTACTGCATTTTATGATTTGTTGATCTTGATATAGTTGTTGGTTTACAGAACTTATTCGGATGGGAGGAGACATCACTCTTATCAACTGGTACAAGAGCCATTGGAGTAGTACTCTCAAACTGACTCACTTGTAATTGATAATGGTGAAGCACTGCACAAAGTTGGGAAAAGGAAGTAAACTCAGGAATCGATCTGTAACCCAGATGTGTTGCCATAAATGACAACTAAAAAGTAAACATTACAAAAAATTGATCACTTGCCAACAGGTTCAATAGTCGTAGCAAGTGGAACATAAGCTAACTCTCAGGCACCTTCGGCTAAAGGTTTAACATTAGAAACAAAAAGGTGAGAGATACCATACAAAAGATTAATACTAAGGCTTCAATAGCGACAATAGTATCGAGATTACAATTCTCTTGAATAGGCCAACTTTCCATATTTTCAAGGTCACTAGTGAGATTTTGAACTTGGGAAGGAGGAACTCTTAAAGATTCATCTTCATCATGGGAAGAATGAGAAGATTTATTCTCCTTGGAAGGATTAAAATCACGAGGGATCATGTTATCAACAAGGTTCCTAGGGAAGAAAGATGAATCAAGATCAAAAGAACCCATGAGTCTAAAACTTCCTCTAACTGGGATACTATAGGTTGGATTCAAAGTAATAAAGCTCATACAAAAAGGAAGGCAAAGCCAAACAGAGATCACGCAAAGATTTTTCAAGCATCAAAATGAGATCTAAAAAAATGATAAAGCAAAATCCAACTATTATATAAAATATAAAGAAGACACAATGCATACACAAAGAAAGATCTAAAGGATTAACTTAACCAAAACAAAAGGAATATAAGGCATGTAGGGTATGGATTCACCAAAATGTGTGTGTATATGTGTGTGTGTGTGCGTGCATGTGTGTGAGTGTGTGTGTGTGTGTGTCCATGTGCATGTGTGTGTGTGTGTGCGCGCGTGTGCATGTGCATGTGTGTGTGCGTGTATGTATGCATTTATGTGTGTGTGTGTGTGTATGCATTTGCGTGTGCGTGTGCATGTGTGTGTACATGTGCGCATGGGTTTGTGTATGCATGTTCATTTGCATGTGTGTGTGTGTGTCCATGTGCGTGTGTGTATGTGTGCATGTACGTGTGTGTGCGTGTGCGTGCGTGCGCACGTGTGTGTGTGCATGTACGTGTGCATGTACGTGTGCATGTGTGTGAGTGTCTATGCATGTGTGTGTGTAGGGAGATCAAGATGTAGTGTCAAGATATGAATCTTCCCAATTTTCATATATATATATATATATATATATACCTCAAGAGAAGGGGACACAAAGGAAGAGATCTCCCAAGAAAAAACCCTAGTTAGATCCAAGTTAGATTAATACAACCTAGAAGTGGTATAGGGGTATGTGCTAAAAATGTGTCACACTTCTATGAATCATTATATCCTAGATTTCTCAAGAATGAGATCTTGAATGACGACTCGTAGCTCTCTATTTATGGAGTGCAAGGGTTTGTAATGGAGACCCTCAGATTGACCTAGTTTGTGCCCATGCAAGTACACCATAAAATGAGAGATTCAAAGAGGAAAAGCAAGAGTGCTAGTCTCCATGATCATCAAGTATGCATGCAAATGAAAGCTATTCTATATGA
>MU228495.1:2047368-2066256 GCA_018584345.1 Thuja plicata | reverse complement strand
TACATCACTTATGTGTTTAAGACACATTCATGGCTCAAATCCAACATTAAGCAACTAAGCCTAAGAAATATAAAAACTACTAACAATGGCTAATTTGGTGACCTTAGTCCTAATGACTAACTCACCTGACCCACATTGCAATGACCTTATAAGGTCCAAAATAAACAAACTATCTTGACTTGGCCAATGTCAAGTACAAGCCAAAATGACATAACAAAGGAGTTTAGCCTAGGTGTGCTCCTGCACCACCAAGGTAGATCATCAAGTACGAAAGATTATGCCCCAAGGTTGAATTAGAAGAAAAGAAGTGGGGTGAAAGTGAATGGAAGATAGAAGTTTGGAAGAGGTGGAAAGAAATGGAGAGAAGAAAGAGAATTTGCCTTAAGAAAGAGAATGCCCCAAAATCAATCAATTGTGCTACCAAGGCGCCTGTTTTCAGATTTTCACCAAGGCACTTTTTCTTCTTTTTTTTGAATTTTTAAATTTTTGAATTTTTTGATTTTTTGTATTTTTTTTTAATATATAATTTTTTTGAGATACATCAAAGCGTCTATTGCTAGGTTTTCACTAAGATGATCATCTTTTCAGGATATTTTCTGATTTTTAGCATTTTTGACAATATATTGATCCTGAAAAAATCCAAAAAAAAAGTCCCAACAAAGGATGCCCCCAGACAGAATGGGCATCAAAGTCCCAAGCAAGATCACATTGTGCAGTCCCAATGTTTAGCAAGGTGGAGGACAAGAGGGATTAGCAAGCTGGTGGAAGAGATGGAAGACAAGGGAATGAAGGAGAATGGAGGGAAGAAATCCTCAAAGGCACACTCCTCAAGAGTACCCAAGCTAGGAAAAAAAAAAGAAACATCATGTAAATCACATTTGGACAAGCAATGAAAGGCCATCATAGGATAAGTCACAAAGTTGTAATGCAATAGAAGGAAAGGATGCAGTCCAAAGGAGTAGACATGTCAAGAGGCTTCATAGCACCGTGTTTTACTCTTTTTTTTTTTATATATTAGATCAAGACCAAAGGGAAAAGGATAGCGATAGGCGAAAAATGAATGGAGGAAGATAGATATGAAGGCTAATCATGAAAGGAATGAAAGCAAGATCATTGTAAGATAAGTCACAAGATATCCCAAATGTTCGTGTATAGGTCAACATTGTCAAGATCAAAGAGAGAATACAAAATGGATGAAAGATGTAGAAGAACTATGCATGATGCATGATTGCCACGTTTTCATCATTGTACCTATCCATCATTGTACCTATCCGAGGCGCCACAAGGGAGTGGTTTTCACCATAGGATGAAATTATTTCTCTTTGATTTTTTTCTTTTTTTTTTTATATTTATTTTTTTATTTTTATTTTTTGATTATTTTGGAAGAAGGAAAGCTTTTTAGATAATGCTCCTTGAAAGGATAAACCATGATATGCCAAGGATTCAAAATGATATGCTCAAAGATGATTATAGGGAAAGGAAGATGAAAAAGAAAAAAGGAGGATAAGGTTTTATGCAAAGCAAGTGAAGTTGGAAGATAGGAGGAATAGACAAATGCGGAAAAAGGATATAAGGTAGAAGAATAGTGAATGGAAGGATTGTGAAAGGGTAGATGGAAATGAAGGCAAGATCAAAGTCAATACACACCTTGAAGGGTGGCGAGAGGATGGAGGAAATGTGAATGAAGGAATATGTGAAGGAATATGGTGAATGGATAACAGAGGTTATGGTTTAGGCGCATGGAATGAAAGAATGTTTTTAGAAGAAGATGAAGTGGAAGCCTTTGGAAGCTTGAATGTCAACTTCACTTTTTGCTCAACATGAGACTCTTTCAAGAGAGACTTTGGAATCCATATAGTCGTAGGCTTTTCATTTCTTTTTGATGATTTAGAGAGGATATCTTCAATGATAGATTTTGGAACCCATACTTGTCTTTTAGTTTTCTTCTTAGATATCTCTATTGACTTTATGCCCCCATGTCTAGTAGAAGAGACATGGCGATCTTCTTTTTTAGATGGATTCTTGTATTTCTTCTTTTTCTTGTATTGAACATTCAAGTTTTTTCTAAAAGACTTGGGACTTGCGGAGGAAGAAGAAGAATATGACTGGTTTAGATGGGTGGATGAATGAAAAGGATTCAAGGGTATGCATGTATGTTGATCTTGAGAAAATATAGGAGATGGAGGGACATAAGGACCGAAGATGGATGATGAATTAGGAGAGTTAGGAGCGGAAAGTGAAGGGACATAAGGACCCAATATGAAAGAAAAACGTGAAGCCCTTAGTATTGGTGGAGGAGGTCCAAGGATGGACGTGGAAGATGCAAAAGGATAATCAATAAGTTCATCAGCATATATATGAAAACCAAGGACATCAACATCTTTAGAGTGAGCATTAGGATTTTCAATAGGGTCGTGAATATATTGAATAGGAGTGCCTTCTTTGATAGGATTGTTCAAAGCTTGAAAAGACTTAGGAAGAGTAGAAAGTGGAAGCGAACATGGAGTGGTAGAACAAGAAGATGAAAGACTTTGATATTGACAAGTATTTTTGGATAGCATAATCGCATAATTTTCCTCTTGATTTTCAATAGGCTTAATATTGGAAGTAAAAACACCATTTTTAATAACCTTAATGGAAGTATCATATTTGGAAAGCGTAAGTGGGGTAAGGTTATTTTGATTGTCAATAATCTCAATGGTGTAAGTAGTAACTTGATCTTGCTTAGGAGAAGACTCAAGACATGGTGGAATGAATGAGAAATGGCATGTGGGATCAAAAGAAACACGAAATAGATAAGAGACATCATGAAAAGGATTGTATGACCTGGAGGTTTCTTGATCTTGATCTTTCTCTATGTTCTTTTCTTTATCATTTTTAGAGTTCTCTGGACATGGAGCCACTTCTAAGGACAAGGAAGCATGTTGGAATTGTATGGGAGACTTGGGAAGAGACGGGGAAGGATTAGTTGAAGTAGGCATTATAGCATATAAAGGCTTAGGCTCTTTAGGTTTAGCATTATTGAAAGTATTCACAACCAAGTGAAGGTTAGCTTGAGTTTCTTTAAGAGGTAGCCCTTGAGGACAACTATAGGAAATCGTATGAAAAGCGTTAGGACCTTTGTTGGATGAAGGATTTGTGAATGATTTGAAAAACTTGGAAACTTTAGGAGATGTATGGGTATTGGAGGAAGTAGAGGATGGAAGGAAATCATCACAAAGCAAAGGTTCATCATTAGCATGATCTTTATCAAGAGTGTAATCTTTATTTTCAGCATGAGAACTCTTAGAGGAGAGATTCTTATAGTATTTGCGTTTATAATCAGCGCGGTAAGATTTCTCTTCCTCAATAGAAGTAAATGTATCATCCAGGTATTGTCCAAAAAAATCATCAAAGTCTCTTTCAAAATCAAAGTCATATGGATCACCATCACAATCTATCAAATGTGACAACCCATTACCAGTAAGAACAAGTACACAACTAGGAGGATTCTTAGGAATAGAGGTGTCATAGGTATCACTATATTGTCCATCATCATAGTCATAAAAGATGGGCGTGTCATTCTTTGTGGAAGAGGTATCACAAGGATTTTCACGTTGCTCATTATGGTATGTCTTGAGAAGAGAAGTAAGACTCTTGGGAGAAGTAGAAGAAGAACAAGATCGTGGAGAAGAGGAGAGTGAAGACCTAGTGGAGGAAGAAGACTTGGATGATGAGGAAAGATGAGAAGACTTAGAAGATGAAAGATGTTTGGAAGAAGGAGGTCATGACAAGATCATGTGTATGATCCTAACAAAGGTGTCTGATTCAATCATTTTTTTCTATTTTTGTCATAAATTTATTAGCCATGCGATATTTGGAGGAATAATACTCTTCGAATTGAGAAATGAGTTCGAGATCATCTATTTTCAAGAGAGGTTCCATAACAAGATAGTTGAAATTCATGGTTCTGGAAGAGGAGGAATCAAGCATGGGAGTAACATAAGAGATGAATAGAAGAAGGTAGACTAGATAATAAGAGGAAAAGAAATAAGAATACGTCAAGATCTTAGGAAGAAGAGGAAGAAGTGTGAAGGAAGAAGAGAAATGATGGAGATGGGAGACTAGGAAGACATGGGAGATGTGGAAGAAAGAAGACTAAGAATAATTTTGTGCAACTTGATACCATTTACATTCTTTGGATGTTGAGAAACATGTCATAGCACTTTTGGGGAGATTTATTGAAGTTTTTATCACTGGGGAACTTAGATGTGTTCGTTTTAAATAACCAACTAGATGCATTAATATATTTTTCTCATGAATTAAGCATGCAAGACAGCAATCAGGGAGTTCAAAAATGTCTTCAAACAATGAGAAAAAGACAAAGCAACCTTGCGCATGATCAAGAATAGTGGCGTAGTATTTCTACTCCCTAAAATATTCTACTTGTGTATGTTCTCAAAATGTTTTCCAATCACGCACATAGTCCTAGAGAATAAAAAGTTGGTTGCATTATGGTTGTTAGTAATGGTTAACTCAGCAACTTTTTCAATCTCAAGTGGATGAAATCCAATCCTAGTGCACCAAGGTTTTGACATAGTTTGAGAATCTAATCAATCAGAAGCTGCTGAAGAGATCTGACAACCCAACAATAAACCACACCCGTGGAGATTTCTTTCACAAGGACATTTATATAGCGGTTGTTGCTACCATGGCAAAAATGGTTATTACCACTTGAGGTTCCGTCCACATGTTTTACCCAATAAAGGGAATGTCCACTACGGTTAACCCTCTATAGCAAGGAAGACTCACAATATGAACCACATGGGGACTTGGTTTGGATTCAAGGTTTCCAAGTTTCTGATTCTCCCAAAAGAGAAAAGAGCATAATCCTATAGCCTCTTCACCTCACCCAGACATAGAAAACAAGATTAATTGACCCACTAATTTGAAATCACCTCGGTTCGTATATCAACAACAATGACCACCAATCTCAAGAGAGAAAGTACCGTCAAAAGTTGAAGACCAAACCAAGTGAGATAATAACAAATCCTTCCCTACCTACAAGGGGATCTATCGAAAGGAGAGCTTTGCATATAAGATAAGAGAATGAAGCCCACTCTCTCAAGATCGCCACAAGTAGTGTTCATAGGGCCTAATTACTATGTGAAACATATCTGGAAGAAAGCAAATCTAGGTTCATTCATTTAGAGCAAAAATTGGAAATGTGATCTATGAAAGCAAGAAACACTCAAGCTAAACACATGAGAGGTTCATTTTTATTTCCAAAATATAAATGTTATAGAGATGCAACAAAATACCTCAATTCCAAAGCAACACGCTTAGTAGATTTTACCTTATTGTTTCTTTTGTTAAGCTTTTTCGCGAAAGCAAGCCACGAACTCTCCAACAAGCAAGACAAGCAAACAAGCAAACATGAAATACAATATATATTCAAATTATGCAAACCCTAGGGTTAGATCTAAAAATCAATTGTTAGGAGAAATAATAACCAGCAAATAATCCAAATGACAACTCACATCATGCATTGAACCATGTGAAAAATAAGTGTAAGCTAATCATTAAACGCCCTTTTTAATTTTGATTTTTTGACCTAGTCAACAAGATTGGACCTATATGACAGGAATTTGGATCCCAAACCCTAAATGAAGAAAAGAGATCCCTGTTAAAAATAGAGAGCTTTCCAAAAATGTAAAATTTTAGCAATATTTTCTGATTTGTGCCCTAGGGACCCTATTTATCAAAACAAACCATTTTTTAAAGATCAAATTTTAAAGCCAGTATTTGTCATCAAAACAAAAAACACAAAGAACATACCCCCTGTAGAATTCCAAGAGATTTCCAGAAGTTTAAATTTTTCCTAAAAATTTGCTGATTTGCGACCAGAAATGAATTTTCATGAAAAATCATAAAAAAATTACAAATCGCGAAAAAATGATCTGAAAAATCTGATTTTCAAACTGAGACACCTGTGACCCAATGCCAACTTGAAAAAACAAATTCAGACCAAAACTCCAAGCCGTTTGGGAGATATGATCAAATCTTTCGAAAAAACCTAGGTTTTGTCTTCAACTCATCCTGCACAAGGGTTAGGCTTGAAAAACTTCAATAAAATAACCATGTAAAGATTAGAAAATCTGAATAAAATGAAGGAAATTCAGGAGCATCATGCCCCACGGTGGGCGCCAAAAATGTGTCACACTTCTATGAATCATTATATCTAAGATTGCTCAAGAATGAGATCTCGAATGGTGACTCATAGCTCTCTATTCATGGAGTGCAAGGGTTTGTAATGGAGGCCCTTAGATTGACCTAGTTTGTGCCCATGCAAGTACACCATAAAATGAGAGATTCAAAGAGGAAAAGCAAGAGTGCTAGTCTCCATGATCATAAAGTATGCATGCAAATGAAATCTATTCTATATGATAACAATGCAAGAAAAGAAATTAATCTATATGATAACAATGCATGATTATTCTATGAAAGGAAATACAAATGCAAGATTAATCTATGATAGGAAACATGAATCTGATCTAACATGCAAGTGCAAAATTAATCTAAATGGATTGCCATGGGGCATGAAAGAAGACGACAAGAAGAGAGAAGTTGCAATATCCAAGCTCAAATGCTCAAAATCTCCTCCAAAATTGCTCTCCAAACCTGCAGCATAACAATAGCCTAAAATCTTGATTCTCAAATGAGAATGAGAGGTTTCCTTTTAAAGAGAAATGGACAGTAGAGATTAAGAGGCAAAAATCAAAGACTATGATTAAGAGGCAAAAAGTCCACCACTTAGGAAGATGTGTAGAAAAAGGAACTTTATTTATTTTTATTTAATTTATTTCATTTTTCAACAAAGAGGGATTTAAGTGGGGGTTTTATTTAATTAAAAGAGGGATTTTCTTTTAATTAAATAAGACTATTTAATTTAATTAAAAGGGATATTTTAATTAAATGAGATAATATTATTTAATTAAGAGATATTTTAATTAAATAAGATAAGATTATTTAATTAAAAGAGATTTTAATTAAATAAGATGAGATCATTTAATTCAATGAGATGAGATTATTTAATTAAAAGAGATTTTAATTAAATAAGATAATTTTATTTAATAAAAATGAATTGTTTTCTTTTAATTAAATAAGATAAATGATGAAATGATCAAACCTTAGGAAATATTGAAATAATTGAATTAATTACGATTTGATCAAGGAAATTGATTTGAATTGAAAATGTTGCAAAGCATTGATTCAGGAATTTAATAAATTGATAAATTGATAAATGGGGTCCCATTGTCCAGACGACCATTTTTTGGTGCATACAAGGGGTACTAATGAAAAACAAGGATCTAACCAAGTTCTAAGGAAGAAGATGTTATTTCCCATGTGTTGGGTATAGTCAACTAGGAGGGTAAAAATAATACTAAAACTAATGAAATAGACCATAAATGAAATATAAATACTCAAATTAACTAATGAAATACACCAACTCAGCTTTAAATGCTTGGAATGTGTGTGTTCAAACCTAGATCTACAATTATGCTCCTGAAACAACTTAGAAACCTGAATGGGACCAAATGTGGAAGCATAACTCTAAATCTTCAAAACCCATAAATATTTATAGCTCAGGACTATGTAAAACTAGAGGGTAGATGGTGACATGCAGAAAATCCACCTAGGACTAGGCCGAAGTCGACATCCACCTACTTTGCAAGTTTTTCTGGAATCTGGATCTGTGACAGTAACCTGTTTCTGACGGCTCTGAATCTGAATCTGCAAGTTTGTATACCTAAATCTACAAGGGAAAAATGTTTGTTTTAGTTGGGGAGGGGCTTGCCTTGGTCAAGCCCCAGTTTATGAATTAACCTTGAAAGTAAACGTATATAAAATATATGTAAAAGCAAAGCAAATGTACAAATTCACCTTCCTTTGGAGAAACCCTCGCAGAGGATCAGATCCGTAATCTACAAGGATGTAGAAGTACTCAATGTTGTTAAATATTGTAGGAATCTAGGATATCTCATCAAATGAAATAGATTAATCATACCAAGTCACAGATCTATGGATGTAGATGTACTCATATGCTAAAATCAGATATGCAAATGCAAATGAAAAATGGATTAACAAACCCTTCTTTGACAGCCAACTCCACTATCTTCAAAGAAGGAAGCTAGAAATTGAAAGGAACATGCATGATCATTGAAATGATTATTAAAAGGCCTCCAATGAAATCCGTAAAATATCCTTGAAAGCTCCTTGAATGCAAAAGATCTTGAAATCTTGAAGTCTTAAATGGTTGCAAAAGATCCCCTTCAATGCTCCTAGGTAACGCTTATGAATGCTCTTGGAATTCTTGTAGACAAAAGTGTGAAATATATTGAACTTTTTTAAAAAAAATAATGGAGTAGGCCTCCTTTTATACCAATTTTACAACCGAAATCAAAAAGGGTTGATTGCACAAGGCGGGAAAAGAAATTGGAAACCTGAGAAGGGCCCAGAATCCCAAGGTGCCTGACCTAGGGGGGATGCCGACCTCGACCTCACCCCAAGGGCTAGGAAAAATCTTGGCCTACCCCTAAAGGAATAGGAAAACCTTGGCCTACCCTCTGATGGGTCAGTCTATTGGGGGATGGTCTAGGGTCTCAAGGACAGAGAAAAGAATAGCGAGAAAGGGCAAAAAATAGGGGACCGATCTAGCACAAAAGAAAAGGTACATCCACGGGTCTATAAAGGCATTTAAATTAGGTCAAAAGCATCCTACTAAGGAGAGATAAACATGTCTCAACGTGGGTGCTTCCAATTTAAGATGATACAATAAATGAAGAAGATTAGTTTTTCTAAAAAGTAACACTTCTACTATGCATTACCTTCTATGCAATATCGTCCCAAAGCTTGTATCCTTTCATACCATAATTGTAATTGATAAAATTTAATTTCACAACCTTGTTCTCCAACTTTTTTTGTTACTCCTTTGGCACATATGCATGTTCCCTGGTACCAAAAATTCAAAGATGCCTCAATGAAGGCTAATGACATAAGCATTTTATCAACAAGAGCTAATGCAGGAGACTTGTTAATCAAGTTAGCAGTGGCAAAAAATTCAACCCAAAACCTGTGTTCTAGGCTAGCACCACTCAACATACTTGTATCCTTCTTCATCAATTTTTTTCATCCTTTCTACAACTTCATTATATTTTGGACAATACAAAGTTGTCATATGTTTATGAATGTCAAAATCTTTACAAAACCAATCAAAATCATTAGAGAAAAATTCACTGCCATAATTAATCCTCAAGAATTTTATTTTCCTTCCAGTCTTCAATTCATCCATTGCGTTAAATTCTTTAAATAAAATGAAAACATCATATTTACTCTTTATAAAATATACCCATGTCCTTCTGCTATAATCATTAATAAATGAAACATAATATGTGGATTTTCCAATGGAAGAAACATCTATAAGACCAAACAAATTAGAATGAATAAGATCCAAGACATCACAAGATTTTTGATCTAACTCGACTAAAACTGAACATGGTTTTATTTTCCAAAAATGTAATGCTTACAAAAATCAAAATCAAGATTACAATCATTCAAAACTTCAACAATTTTTTTTCTTTTTCAAGGTCCTTAGACCCTTCTCTCCAATGTGGTTGATTCTCTTGTTCCCTAACATAGTCTTATCTATAGGTAACTTTGACTCAAAAGAAAAAACACTCTTAGGTACCCAGATCCATGACCATTTGCCAAAGATGAAACTTTCACCTTTTCCAACAAAGTATCCATAGATTTGGTCTTCACAAAAGTACTATTACACTCCTTATTGTATGCATTTATCTTATACAAAGTGTAAATTATGACACCTCTAGCAACCACCATAACACTTCTCACAAATTTGCATCCTACATTAGAAAATACTACCTACATATCTAAATCTATCAGTTTGCTCATAGATAAGAAATTTCATCTCAATACCAGGGAGATGTTGTGCACCATTAATATTTCTTATTCTACCGTTAGGAAACTTGATATTGACTTTACTACAAAAAACAATATTTAAATGAGAATTATCACTCAAGTACACCATACCTCCATCAAATTCTTCATATTTAGAAATTCAATCTTTATTAAAGGTCATATGAAAAGATGCACCTGATTCAATTAACCATGGATCATCACATGCATGAGTGGCCAAAGTTACAATGAATGCATCACCATGTTATTTATTATACTCGGAATCATAATCAAATTTGTTCTTTTTCTTCTTCTTGTCTACGATTACCACAATTCCAAAAAATAACTTTGGACTTTCCAAGAGATTTGGATCTCCCCTTGGATTTGGATTTAATATGATTCTCATTCTTCTTGCCTTATTGTTAGCATTAAGTAATACTGAGAGGGGGTGAATCAGTATTACAACACTTTAATTTCAAACTTAACAATTTCAAGATTAACCATGCAATTACTAATGTAAGAATAGCATACACATAAAGTAAACAGCTCATAACACCATGATTTGTTCACAAGGAAACAGTGGCCAAGGGAAAACCCCGATGGGGATGATATCCACAAATGATGCACTAAAAAGTATAGTGTCCCTATTAGGATACCTATCCATGTTAGGATCTGAATATTACATTTAGTACATATCCCTATCAAAGGATAGAAACCATGTTAGGGGTATACAAGAAGCTCACTGCTCTTACAAAACAAAATTGTCTATTACAATGATTCATTAATATGAACTAAATAAGCATCATTTATGCTCAAGTAGTCAAGTTAAAGCTTGTAACATATGTTTTATTATTCTTACATCACAATGAATCTACACGTTCCACACACTTCTTTGCATCTCAAAACATCTTCACTTATATACTCGATCTCAAGGATTCTTCCAGTAGGCTCACAAGTATATTAAAAAATGTGTCCAACACTTAATAAAATAGAAAATACATATTCGGTAACCATACACAAGAAAAATTTGGGTAGGACCCAAACCAAATCCAAATTAGCACTTCTAGATTCCACAAAATACTCCCTTAAACATCGTGACCACTCATCTGCCATGTATCATTGTTGCATTGTCTTCGCATAACTTCAACAAGTTGTAACTCTCTATGTTCAACTCTAAAATACAAGAGACCTTAACTAAAGGTTAATTACATCACATAGAACACTCCTCTAAGCTCATAGGTCATAAGAGGTTACATATTGTGCTTTCCAGTCAAAACTGTGTAACTGTACCCTGTCAACTGCTTCCTAGACTTAGTCATTTTTCCAACCAAATTCACCAAAACTAAATTAAATTCCAAGTGACCATGCCCTTAATCTATTCTCATCAAACCACTTTCCAATAATCTCCCCTTTTGGCATTGATGGCAACACTTAATGAAAAATGACTAAGTGTTAAAATTCCAAACTACACTTCTGACTTATTACTCCCCCATCACTTAGTACTATTGTCTACATTTTTCACACTACACTTATTACTCCCCCTTTGACATCAATGGAAAATGTATGCTAAAAGAGTATATCTATATACATATCAAAATTGTAGATTTGTTAACCAAAAAATCATACCATGTGAAGAATATCTTGAAAAGAAGTTTTCAATATCTTCTAATATGTTGTACATGTCTTCTCCAAAGTCTAGCCTACATGAATACGACCATTCAGAGAAAAGGATGATGTCTTTGCATCCTTCAATAACGTAGGTAGAGCTTCATCAAGGGACTTCTTCGATGTATCCATTTCCTCTATGCGTTTCTCCAGAATTGATAATTTAGGAGTAAGCATACTCCTCAACATAGAAAATCTTCCCAACATTCTAGACTTCTTTGTTTCTAGCACACTGATTTTGTCCACTAACCTGGACACTTTCTTATCCATCTTAGAAATATATTGTGAAGAGGACTCACAATTCTTTTCCAAATCATCCAAAGTCTTCTCATTGTTATGTATTATGTCTACTACATTATGTACGTGCCTGGAAGGGTTTATGCAGTAGTTATACATCTTCTTTCCATGCTCAATGCAAGACCTAATACTAGAGATAGTGGTATCTAATATACTACTATCTCATTTTAGTGACTGACATATCCCCTCCAACTTCTTTTCCATGTATTCCTTCTTGACTTTCATGTCTGTGACCTTCTCTAAATAAGTAAAGTGAACATCAAAGTTGTCAAGGACTTTGTTCAGATTGTCCACTATATCATTACCCTAAAATGTGAAAGGTATGGGTAGAATGTTATTTATTCAGTCTACAACCCTATCTAATACCTTTGTCTTCTTCCATTTCCTATGTTCTGATATCTCCTTAGCCTTGGAAAAGGCTATGTATGACAACTTCATTAGTTCATCCTCATCCATGCCATCAACATCAGTGTTCATAGGTTTAACATTACTTTCCAACAATAGTGTTGAAGAAATAGGAATGGATGCATTAGTTTCTTGTTTAGTCTCATTTTCATTCTTTACTTCAACCAAAAACTATTTAAGTTCATCCTTAGTGCTTTGATCTTTTTCTTCAGAAGCTTCTTTCATTTCATCCCCAGTCAATGTGCCAAGATTGACTGTACTCTGTTCATTAATGTCATTTGCCTCAGTAACAGTATCATTAGTATTCCCTTGAAAATGGTCACCAATATCTTGTGAAGTGTCCAAAGACATAGGCACATTAGCAACAAAGAAATATGGTTGCTTAAATGTACTGAAAATTTTACTATTGTCATCTTCATCCTTAGACGAGTCAATGTGTAAATCTACAGGTTTAGAGGACTCTCCTCTCAGAATAGTTTTGAGCTTAGTAGCCTTGGTCTTAGGAGGTGAAAGATTGTATGGTTCAGTTTCCATTAACACCTTATCAATAGCCTTGTGGGTGTTGTTAGGTCTTTTTCTTGTAGGTTCTTAACACAGTGTGAATTCTTACTCTTTATATTCCCAAATTATAACTCATGCAAGACAAAGCCTAATTGATGAGGACTAGTTCCTCCTTCTACTTTGAGATCCATAGGCTCAGGCGGGTGTACCTTCAAATGATTACTGATTCTTGGTATCTGTGATAGTGGATTAGGGCTTTCACTAATTTATCTATCGCCTTCTACTGCATCAATTAATAGAATAAGATAATTATGACCAATTTGACACAGAGCTTAATAAGCCAAACCATGAACATGACCATAGAAAAAATCAGTGAGGTAAGGATTCTCATCCTTGTTCTTTTTGGATCTCTCTGAACTTAGGAGGGCTAACTTAGTGATTCACTCTTTAAGAAATCAACAAACTGAATTGTATTCTCTAATACAATTGCTTAAACATATATATTCTTTATAACTGAAGTGTAAATGATTGATTATTTTAATATTTGGATAATTATTAACTGCTTTCCAAACCCCAAACCAGTGCCTAATCCTTGGGAAAAGAGTCAATATTAAATATAAATCCACAATAAACAGATCAATGAAAATAGGTGCAATTTAGATAGAATGCCTTATAGACTACCCTTTCACTCCCACACCCATGTTATCAGATCCTCATACCAATGTTTAACTCTCTAGGATCACCTGTAAGAATTACTCCTTCCTTGAAAGAACTTACAAGTAATTGCACAATCACCTTGTAATTGGTATATCTAAAATGCCTTACAAATTAAACATATAAGAGCTTAAACATAAATATAAAGAGACAACACAAGATATAGAACAAAAAATGCTTTGTGTTTTATTAATATGTTTACTGCTTCAAATACATTCAATAGACAATAAGCACAAAGCTCAAACAAAATTGAGTATTTTGCCTTGCAATTATATTTCACCTCTTTTACAAAAATGATACAACTTGCTATATATGGAGTTTAAAACATCTTGGAGTTCTTAAATACTAAAGATGCAACAAGCTTCAGATGATTTTAGACCTAACCCCAAAAAGATAGAAGAAGACAAAATAGAAAAAGACCTTAAGCAGTGGAAAGACAAATTACAAATACAATCATATTTGATCTTCAAAACTCTTGATAGCTAGCACCTTTGTCTAAAGATATTTAGGATAGCCTCCAATAGTTATTGCAATATTTAGTGACCACCATTACAGGCTAACATACATTAATATTTTTGACGACTGACCTCCATGTGCTCAAATATCAGGTGCCAGGTGTCTCTCTACTCCTCGTCCAGTATGTCTAGGTCAGTTGTTGCAGGTTTCTTTTTCTTGGGCTTAGTGAGAACATCCCATGTTGTAACCTTTGCCTCTGTAGGCCAATTAAAGCCTTGAATATTTTCCAATTGTTCCTTCTGTCTCTCCCATCTGGCATCTATTATACTCTTGACATCTGTCACAAACTTGTTAAAATCTGTTTCGGCCTTAAATGCCTCATCTAAGGTTTTATTGAACCTTTCCATAACTAATTCATTGTTGTCAGAAATAAATGCCTCTTTACTAGGTAGTAATGAATCAAATTCTCCTCTCCATACCTCTATTGCCTTGATTTGATCAACCTCTTCCCTTATCGAAGGAATAAACTTATTATAATATGATCCAAACAGATTTAGTCTGGATTCAATCTGATTTGCCTTGCCCTTAAAGAAAGACAAGGTTACCCCAATTTGCTCTATCTCCTCACCAATTTGTGTTACAATTTCTGGGAGGTCTGCCCTAAGTGGCTATAGGGCTGCTAATATTTCAAATAAATTTGTCCTAACTAACCAAGTCCCAAAATAGGGGTTCAAATTTGAAACAAAATTAGTTACCTCTATTTGTAAACCAAGTAACTTGTTGTAGGCACCATGTACTAGATCATATTTATCCTTCAAGATATTGATCCTATGTTGCAAAATATTCAAAAAGGCTTCCAAATCCACTTTATATTTCTCACTATCCTTTTGCTTTGTTTCCTTGTCAATATCCCATGCATCCCCTGTTTGCACTAATGCATCTTCTTGGGGGTTCAACAACTGCCTTAGCCTCTTTCCCTTGTGTCAAATCTATTATATTTTCCTTAGTTTGAGGTGGCTGGTCCATTGGTGGAGGGTTGTGTACTGAGTAAATACTATCACTATACTATGAGGATGAGTGTTTATTTGGAACTATGTCATTATCCTTTATTTTCTCCTCTAACTGGCTGCACAATGTTCCATAAGACTCAATCATCTTATCCAGTCTTTGTAGATAAGGTATATCAGGGAAGTAACCCCCAAATGGGATCCCTTTCTTCTTAATTTGTGCTCTAAATCCATTAGTTCTTGTAACTTCACCATCCTACTTGCAATTTCATTATCTTCTAAGATGTTCCTGATAAGGTCTTCCTCTTCACATTTCTCATGCACTCTAGTATTTGAAATAGTTAATTTAGGAGCCTCTTTTCACTGAATATAAAACCTTATGTATCAACATACCTATATAAGGCTACATTCATCCTGAAGTGACTTAACCATCTATTCATAGAATCATATGCCCTCTTTCCAATTGTGAAATCATACACTTCAAATTGCCTATGTGTGAATGTTCATTTTATATGTGGAGCCAAATTATCCTTATCAGTCAGCATAAGCTGCTATATGAATTCCATGATAGCAATTATTGGTGGTACCCAGTATGGTAGAATATGTGGTGGCTGGGAGAAACCATAAACTCTTATCAAGGTGAAATTATTATGGTAGTAGAAGTCTCCCTAGTTGTGATCTTCATTCCACTTGTCAACAAACTTGCAGGGCCTCGGAAGCTGCAAGACTTTAATTGGTAGCCTTGTCATATTGACTCCTAAACTACTCAATAAGGGATATACCATCTAGTTCTAGAAATCACATAAATCATTCTCCTCGTATGTATAATTCCACACCCTCAACCAAAGTTGTACAGACTTGGATTGACCATGATAGAATCTTTTAGGTCTCAAATTCGGCTGGTCCATGATATTGAAGTTATAGAATGCATCAGTAAAGAATATTATAGAAATTTAGGGTTGGATTCCTTCTTCTGGATATCCACAAATCCTTGATCCATTATGTCAATTACATATTGAATTTAATCATAATCTATGCTGACATGGGGACTTTGCTAGTCCAGAGCAATCATTAGAATATCGGAGGATATCCTTTCTTTTCCACTATCAACTCCTAGAACTCTACACAGGCCATAGGAAATAGATTTCATGTAAAATACTAGGTCCGTGTAGAAGTAGGGTGCATTTTCACTAGGAATGGGTTCTATGTAGTCTCTGGTTCCTTTTAGTACATGTTCTTGAATCAATTTGGCTACAACACATGCCTCCCTTGTATACCTAGCTGCTAAGACTTTCAGGTTTATCTTTGTAGTGCAAGGGTTGTATATATTGAATGCTTTCATAAATGATGCCCTATCTAGAGTTACTAGGGATGTACCATAACTATTTTTTATGGTCTTAGAAATTGTGTCATACCTGCTAGCTAATTCTAGTAATAAATATACATCTACAAATACATTTCAAACTATTAATTTAGCTAACCCTGAAGTCCAAGGGTTTGACACGTGAATAGGACCCTCACTATTCTTATGAAAATAATTGAATAAATGATATCCAGAATAGTCAGGAGTCTTAGCATCTCTAATATAAGCCATATTATCTCCAAGGTATTCATCATTTACCTTGTTTTCGTGATTTGATCCTGGGAGCAGAGTCATAAATTCCTTTGAGTAGTTCCTTTTTCCCTTTTGATCATCATCAACATCACCACTTTTTCTGCTGGCTGAAGCAACTCTCACTGATCTACTCATCTTGTCTGCACTGAATTGAAACACTACTGATCAAATCTCTTTTCTTCACTCTGAAATCTGGGCAACTCTGTTCTTCTGAAAGCACTGATCACTTATACAAATTCTTTAGCTCTAAAAACTGAAACTCTGGTAAACTAAAATGAACAATAGTAATGCTTATTTATTCAGAGAAATCAATGCACCAATCTCTTCAAAAATCATGAATTTTCTATTCAATCACTTCTTTCATTACTCCTATGTGCTTTGATATCAATTTCTCCTCCTAGCCGTGGCATTTGAAACTGACAAGTGATCAATTTTGAATGAGTTCTTTTTCTTTTAAAACCTTATTATATTTGAAACCTCCTTGTGCTCAAAGATCAGGTGACAGGTGTCTCTCTACTCCTCGTCTAGTATGTCTAGGTCAGTTGTTGAAGGTTTCTTTTTCTTTGGCTTAGTGATAACATCCCATGTTGTAACCTCTTCCTCTATAGGCCAATTAAAGCCTTGAATATTTTCCAATTGTGCCTTTTGTCTCTCCCACATGGAATCTGTTATACTCTTGACATCTGTCACAAACTTGTTAAAATTTGTTTCAGCCTTAAATGCCTCATCTAAGGTTTTATTGAACCTTTCCATATCTAATTCATTGTTTTTAGAAATAAATGCCTCTTTACTAGGCAATAATGAATCAAATTATCCTCTTCATACCTCTACTTCCTTGATCTGATCATCCTCTTCCCTTATTTAAGGAATAAACTTATTATAATCTGATCCAAACATGTTTTTTCTGGCTTCAATTTGATTTTCCTTGCCCTTAAAGAAAGACAAGGTTACCCAAATTCACTTTATCTCCTCACCAACTTGTGTTACAATTTCTGGGAGGTCTAGCCTAAGTGGTTGTAGGGCTGCTAATCTTTCAAATAAATTTGTCCTAACTGATCAAGTCCAAAAATAGTGGTTCAAAGTTGAAACAAAATTAGTTACCTCTGTTTGCAAACTAGGTAACTTGTTGTAGGCACCATGTACTAGATCAAGTTTATCCTTCAAGATATTGTTCCTATGTTGTAAAATATTCAAAAAGGCTTCCAAAGCCTCTTTATTTTCCTCACTATCCTTTTTCTTTGTTTCCTTGTCAATATCCACTGCATCCTCTGTTTGCACTAACGCATCTTCTCGGGGGGTTCAACAACTATCTCAACCTCTTGGCCTTGTGTCAAATATATTATATTTTCCTCAGTTTGAGGTGGCTGATCCATTGGTGGAGGTCTATGTACTGAGTAGATACTATCACTGTGTTGGTTCTCAAATTGATAGATTAGATTTCCTATGGACTTTCCAATCCAATGTTGGGAAACCCGAGTGATTTGGCCAACTAACAAGTCACAACCAAGGCAAGGTTGGAACTTCTGAAATTATGGCTCTACAAAACCAAGGTTGGTAGGCCTATACCTTGACTTATCCTTCAAGTTACAAGGCTTTTTATAGTAGATAAGAAACACTTCAACCTTCTTTCTCAAGTATGGCAAGGAACTTGAAATAAATCTAACTGAAAGCAATATATCATGAACTGTAAACTGAAATAATTTGAGTAATTGAAATAATGTTTAGTAAATATGTATGTAAATTAAAATAAATAGATAGATAAGATATCACAAAACTATAACAATGAACTGAATAACTATAATCCAAATAATGATTAGACCAGTGCCTTATTCTATCACGGGCAATAGAGTCAAGATCATTCCAATCTTATGTTCAACCTCAGAGATAGTTTTACAAGAAAACTTATCACTTCAAAGGTGTTATGGAATGTACATGCAACCTAAAAAAAATTCATAGTTATTTCAAAAAGGTAATACTTCTCAGATGACAGCCCAATTGACCAAGGCCTCAATCAACATAATTTAACCATGCAAAATGAGAAAACCAATTTAAAATATAGACAACGAATCAAATCAGGAAGCATGCACATCAAACTATCACTTTGAAGAAGTTCTATTGGTTTATCCGAGGGACTAATTGTAAAATGGTAATAAAACTATTACACATGTAAAAAAAAGGACTTATCTTTATTGATTTTGAAAAAATAGTACATCCAGGTCCATGTTATACATGTTGATTAAAAACTATCCAAATATATGAAATTATATTATATTG
>MU228495.1:2026260-2047268 GCA_018584345.1 Thuja plicata | reverse complement strand
TGTGTGTGTGTGTGTGTGTTTGAGTGTCTTTCACACCTCTTTAAGGTGAAAAGACACAACCCTTATTACAACATATTTTGAAAAAAAAAAAACTAACTAAAAACTAACTACCTGACTTTCGGATTTGGCTTTGCTCGAAAATCCAAAACACATTGTGAAAAGATAAGATTTTTGCTGGAGATAGGAAATTTGATTTCCCGAACTGGGTCAGTTTGTGATTTTCAAAATTCAACCATCTTCAGCCTTTGTCGGCATCATCTTTGTAGCAGGTTGAAATTCCAACATTTTCTGAAGGCTTTGATTAGTTAGTTCAATTTATTTGTCATAAAGCTTCCTTCCTTTAAATTTTTTAGTACGGAGAAGATTTCTTCTTGATAATGGATTGGGACTTCTAAATTCTCAAAATTTAAGGTACCACCACACTGTACTCTAAGGATGAGTATTTATTTGGACCTTCGTCCTTATCCTCTATTTGCCCCTTTAACTGGATGCACAGTGTTCCATAAGACTCAATCATCTTATCCAGTCTTTGTAGAAAAGGCATATCAGGGAAGTAACCCCCAAATGGGATCCCTTTCTTCTTAAGTTGTTTCTCTAAATCCATTAGTTTTTGGAACTTTGTTGTCCTACTTGTAATTTCATCCTCTTCTAATATGTTCATGATAAGGTCTTCCTCTTCACATTGCTCATGCACTTTAGTATTTGAAATAGTTGGTGTTAGGAGTCTCTTTGCACTAAATATAAAAACTTTTGTATCAACGTACCTATATAAGGCTACATTCATCCTGAAATGACTTAACCCTATATTCACAAAATCATATGCCCTCTTGCCAATTGTGAAATCATACACTTGAAATTTCCTAGGTGTGAATTTTCTTTTTCTATGTTGATCCAAATGCTCCTTATCAGTCAACATAAGCTGCCATATGAATTCCATGACAACAATTCTTGGTGATACCCGATATGGTAGAATATGTGGTGGCTAGGAGAAACAATAAACTCTTATCAAGGTGAAATTATTATGGTAGTATAAGTCTCCCTAGTTGTGATCTCCATTCCACTTGTCAAAAAACTTGCAGGGCCTCAGAAGCTGCAAGACTTTAATTGGTAGCCTTGTCATATTGACTCCTAAACTGCTCAATAAGGGATATACCATCCAGTTCTAGAAAGCACAAAACTCATTCTCCCTGGATGTATAATTCCACACCCTCAACCAAAGTTTTATAGGGTTGAATTGACCGTGATAGAATCTTTTAGGTCTCAAATTCGGCTGGTCCATGATATTGAAGTTATAGAACAAAATCAAATGCATCAGTAAAGAATATTGTAGAAATTTAGGGTTGGATTCCTTCTTATGGATATCCACAAAACCTTGATGCATTCTATCAATTATATATTGAATGTAATCCTAATCTGTGCTAACATGGGGACTTTGCAAGTCCAGAACAATCATTAGAATATCAGAGGATATCCTTTCTTTTCCACTATCAACTCCTAGAACTCTACACATTCCATAGGAAATATATTTCATGTAAAAGGCCAGGTCCTTGTAGAAGTAGGGTGCATTGTCACTAGGAATGGGTGCTATGTAGTTTCTGGTTCCTTTTGGCACATGTGCTTGAATCAATTTGGCTACAACACAGGCCTCCCTTGTATACCTACCTGCTAAGGCTTTCAAGTTTATCTCTATATTGCAAGGGTTGTATATATTGAATGCTTTCATAAATGATGCCCTATCTAGAGTTACTAGGGTTGTACCATCACTCTTTTTTATGGTCTTATAAATTGTGTCATCCGTTAGCTAATTCCAGTAATAAATCTATATCTACAAACACATCTGGAACTATTAATTTAGCTAACCCTGAAGTCCAAGGGTTTGACACAGGAACAGGACCCTCACTATTCTTATGAAAATAATTGAATAAATGATATCCATAATAGTCAGGAGTCTTAGCATCTCTAATATAAGCCGTATTATCTCCAAGTTATTCGTCATTTACCTTCTTTCCTTGTTTTGATCGTGGGAGCAGAGTTAGAAATTCCTCTGCGAAGTTCCTTTTTCCCTTTTGATCATCATCAACATCACCACTTTTGTCGCTGGTGGAGGCAATGCTCATTGCTCTGCTCATCTTGTCTGTATTGAACTGAAACACTACTGATCAAATCTCTTTTCTTCACTCTGAAATCTAGGCAACTCTATTCTTCTGAAAGCAATGATCGCTTATACAAATTCTTTAGCTCTAAAAACTAAAATGAACAATGGTAATGCTTATTTATTAGGAGAAATCAATGCACCAATCTCTTTGAAAATCATGAATTTTCTAGTCAGTCACTTTAATCATTACTTATATGTGCTTTGATATCAATTTATCCTCCTAGCCATGGCATTTAAAACTGACAAGTGATCAATTTTGAATGAGTGCTTTTTCTTTTAAAACCTTATTATATTCAAAACAGGCTCAACATCTGATATGATTGGCTATTTTATCACAACTCAACAAATCTTAAAACATGCTATCACAATCTTTTAATGCTCACCGTGCAATCGACACTTTGATCAACGGTTATCTCTCCATCACTAAATAAATTCATTTAACTCATGTTTCTTTAGAGATTTCGTGACTAAGGCTAAATACTAACTCTTGTTTAACCTTTGGTTTCTTTGGATACTTCGCGACTGTACAAATTCAAAGTCACTAAAATATTTCACTAATCATGAGTTTCATTAGAGATTACGCAACCATTGTTAGATCTTTTTTTAATCAGACGATTCGCATGAAATCTCACATCCATTTTGTACTTTCTGCATTTTATCAAAGACTTCGCAACCACCACTAGATTACTATTAAATCCAACAGTTTGTGCGAAATCTCTTTTGCTTTATCCTAAACTGTAGTTTACTATGAGACTTCATGACTAAATCTATCTCTAAGTCGCTAGATGGATTTCCTAACCATGGGTTTATTCTGATATTTTACGTAGATCACAGATCTCATGACTGAATTAGACACGTGTTAGCATCTTGATCTTTACCACTGAATCGCTGAACTTTCTCTGACCTTTTGAATTATATCAAAGACTTCACACCATCCATTATATCTTTTCTCTTTTTACAGTTCAAATTTTCCTACTGCAACTTCAACTGAACTTTGACTTAACCTTTATTAATCACAGTTCTCACGGTGACTTAGCGACTAACTGAATCTCGTTGTCGCTGAATAGATCATCTAACTCAAGGTTTACTTTGAGATTGAACACCAGCCTTTATATCTTCCTCTAATATGATTGTAGTCGATAGATCTCTTAAACTTTTATTCATCTAAACTTTTATCTCGCGACTAAACATTGGCCACAAGATCAATCTTGAATCGCACGGTAGTCGCTATATCTCATATCTTTTAACTTAACTCTTTTTTTCTTTTGAGATCTTGCGACTGAATGAATTTAACTCATGTCTTAACCTTGGTACACTTGTGAGACACCGTGACTAAAGGAACTCAAAGTTGCTTTATAATTTCTTAACTAAAGAGTTTATCTTGAGACTTCATGCGCACTGCAGGATCAACTTGAAAATCAACGACTATCCCTGAATCTCATAAGATTTGACTTAACTCTCATTTCATTCTGTGATCACGTGACTGCATGAAAATTTCAACCAGGCTCTAACTCTGATTTGTTTACTGAGACTGCATGACTAAACAAACTCAAAGTCGCTATAGGATTATTTAACTCTGGGGTTTCAAACGATACTTTGCGTGAACCACAGGATCATGATTTGGATCAACGATCAACGTTAAGTCTCTTTACCATTCAAAGCATATTATTTTCTCTTTAGAATAGCGTGACCAAAGCATTTTGCTAAGTCTCAAAATAAAATGGAATATTCTGAAAGCTTAAAGAGACATCAGGACTAACTTTAAAATGTGAAAAAAGATACATGACTTAAATGACTCGGATTTTCTGAAAAAAGGTAACTGCAAAATAGAAACTGATCATGAAGAACTAGGGTTTTCTCTTGAATATGAATGAAATGATTTAGGACCTAGGGTTTTTCGCAATTCTTATTGATTTTATCACTCTGAGATCACCATTTCCAGAGAAAATTTGATAAGATTGGACATGAATTGATATTTATGCAATAATATGAATGGGAACTCAAAAAAATTTACAGCAAGACTTCAAAACTAGAAATACAACCAACAAGTTTCCTCTATAACTCCATCATACTTTCTACCCATAATTTTTATCAGTCTTGACTTTACTCTCAACATGGGCTTAATGCATTTCATTATTCTCGCATGCTCATCAAATGAAACAATAGGTACTGTATTTTATATGGCCTTTAACCTTATCTAATCATCCTCCTTAAGTGCTAATTGCTTCCTTACTTCCAATTTGTCATATAAGTCCTTAGGAATACTACCTTTTATTTGAAGTAAATTCTTCTTAAACATTAGCATGTGATTAAGGATAATGTCTTCAATTAGGATTTTGTCACTATCATTATACCTGTCATAGTATTTAGGTAATTGGTTCAGCTTTCCTTGATCAACTATCCTCTTTTCCACCATCCTTAGATCTGGTTTCCAAAGTTGTCTCTCAGTTGGATTATCAGTTTTCTCCTTTGTTTTCTTCTCTTTTATCTTATTTTCTTCTTTATTCTCTTCTTCTTTCTTCTCTACACCAGTCCTCTACCTTTTGTGTGGTGATTTTTTTTGGAGGACCTTGTCCTTCTCATAGGAATCTTTTTTGCCTTCATTGTCTCAGTTTGTGATGTCCTCTTAGGCGGTGTAGGAGTGGTATCAGGTACATTGACCATAGTAGGAGGTAAAACAATAGCCTCTACAACTTTAGGGGGTGGAAGGGCTGCAGGAGCAGTGCTCGCCAATCTAGAAGCTCCTTCCATCTTCTTCCTAACCTCTTTGATCTCATATTTGTTTATACCTACCTTTTATGCAATATCATCAACCATTTTATCAATCTTTCTTTTCCTTGTTGCCCTAGTTTGTTCATTTTTTATTTTAGCAGATTTCTCTTCATAAGTGCCCTATCTTTCTTTTGAAGAATTAATCTCAGAAGAGAGAACATATTCAACTTGCATTGTAAGAACCTCTGCACTAACGTCATTAACCATAGGGTAACTGCACTTCTTCCTTGGTTCAACTACATCAAAGCATGCACAATTAGTTTCAACCATGAAACAAATTGTATATTTGTATTTCTAAACTATTGTCTTATGGATCCTCACTTTTTCCTTGATTTGTCTTTGAAGAATTTTGAACATTTCAAAGAGTTCACCATCAACCCATGTGTTATTTTGCCTTCGGTAACTGATATTTATTTGAATACCAGTTGGTTTATTGTCTTTCTGTACTCTAGAGTGCATTAGAAGAAACTTATGAACTATATGAATATAGATGTGTATCAGTTGCTAGAATCTGTTAAAACATATATAACCCAAAATCTAATTGAAATTCTTAGATCAACAACTAGAAATAAACATGACATAAAGTCAAAAAAATGGTCCCCGAAAGCTTCCACGGCTATAATGGCCAATGACACCCTTGGAGGCCTTACCAGGCATGGGGATTCACAGCAACAGACTAGAGACTCTCGCAGTGGAATAGTAGATGGATGGGGCCTCCCTGGATCAATGATAACACAAAGGAGAAATGGCCCTATAACAAACACTGAATGCAAGGTTTTAATATAGATTCAAAACTCCCAAATAGTATTAAATCAGGTTACCATAGAGGGGAAATTAGTGGTTTTGACAGGGATGGTGGGAGATGGGAGAATAACCGGGCGCCATCAAGGCAGATGTGGCAGAAAAGGATTAACTTGGAGCCTCTAAACTTCAATCAAATTGAAAGGAAGTTTTGGCACCCAAAAGAGAACAAGCTGGACTAAAAAAATGGAGATACGGATTGATGATAACGGCTTAACTACCGAGGATGGTGAACTCAAAGTGGTAAGAGCCTCATCCCTTCTGGTTAACAATGATTTTTGGAAAGACTCTGTAGATCAGTTAATAGATAGAGCCTTCTTTATGAAATGGTTAGGGAAATGGCCATCCATTGATAAAATAAAAAGATGGATACGTTCAAAATGGGGAGATCATTTCGAAATTAATACCCTAACTAATGGATTTTTAATGATTGTATGCCGCACAAAAATGGACAAAGAATGGGTCATGAAAGGGGGACCGTATATGATAGACAACAAGGGTATGTTCATTTGTGACTGAAAGCCCAACTTTAATCCAAAAATAACAAAAGTAAAAGAAGTGGTTGTCTAGTTAAGATTAACAAACCTGCCTTAGGAATATAAGGATGAGGCAACCCTAAAAATCATAGGAAAATATATAGGATCATTTATTAGCTCTATAGAGACAGTGGATGATAATGATTTTCACACTTATTCCAAAATTCTGGTGAAAATATAGGACTGTTATAAAATTCCCAAATTTGTGGTGTTGAGATCAGCACATGGGGAATGGCGGTTAAAGATTAAAACTAAATAAACCACAAGTGACATGAAAGATCCTTGAAACAGAAAGGGCTGGAAGTTAATCAAAACTTGGAATGGATCAAAGATATGGAAGCAAAGAAAACCTGACTCCCTGAATGGGCAATAACAAATGAGGAAGAAATGATTATGGGTCGAGGGGATAGTGTGGGAATGGGTATGTCTCTGCAAAAGGAAATGGATGCAGTGATGTATGACAATGAACAAAAATAGGAAGATTCCACTCTACAAGAGGAAAGCATACACAACCCGAATTCCACCCAAATGGTGAAGGAAACCCCTATGGAAGAGGAGGCGAAGCTACACAGAGAGGTTAGGAATGAACAAGATCTCAACTTTGTCCCAGATGCTATGGAACAAGCGGAGATTCAAACCACCCTGAGGATTTATCGAGTGCAGGATACAGATAGAGGCAACAAACCTGACTTGGTTTCAAACGACACCTATGATGTGTGCAGGAAGTTTTCTCCAAAAAAGAGGAATGAGACTATCAACGAATGTTGAGACATTAAGATATCCCCAATTAGAAACTTAGACTCCTCAATGAATGAGCAAAATGTGAATAATGGATGGGATTCATAATCAGATTATGAGTCACTAGGGGAGGATAATAAACATAAGGAGTTGGGGTTGTAAGATCAAGCAGATATCAATGAAGAAATAACTATCCAGCAAACCCCTTCACAGGTGAAGCAACCAAATATAAAGGCCAAGAAGAAAAGAGGACCCAAATCTGCACAGGCTAAATTAGCAATAGTTGGTAATGCGGCAGACCAGGAAAAACTGCTGAGATGGGGAAGAAGCTATCCCTCTTCCCAGAAGCAATGAAGTTGCTTTCATGGAATTTCAGGGGCTGCAATGCCCCTGACAAGAGGCGTTTGATCAAGCGTTGTTTTGATCAAAGCCAACTAGATTTAGATCTATTGCAGGAAATGAAGCTTACTGGGGAAAGTAAACAATAGTTTATGAGGAAATTCAGTCAATGGGGATGCTTGTTCACATAGGCAATAGGCACCTTGGGTGGAATGGGAGTTTTATGGAAGGAGTCAATGATGAATGTTACACTGGTGGAAGAAGATAATTTTTGGCAGTTGTTGTCCAAGGTTACTTCCTTTTGTATGTGGTAAATTTGGCCTTGTTAACTCACCATACACTTCAACATAGTCCTTATTCATTAGATACACACAAGAATGAATATGAGATTATTCATCTTGCTTGTCTGTATGATCCGACCTGTTGCCTTCTATCCAGACGGTGTTTCGAAATAGCTCTCAGAACGAGAGTCTCACAACCATAGAACAATCTAGGAATGAAGGATTTTTCTCCATGAATGCAATGTAATGATTAATCTAGAAATGAAACATGCAAGATTAATCTAAATGATCCATTTAAACTAGAAATGAGATTAAAACTATGCCATGATTTCAATGAGATTATTCTAGAAATTGAAATTAATCTATTACAAAATGAGATTATTCTATATGAGATTATGAACTAAGAATGTAGCAACAATTTAGTATTCTAACAGTGCATATGATTAGAAATTCAGGAAGGGCTTTGAATGAGAAATGGGAGTTCTTTTATAGACTCAGAGGTTGTTCAGAATAGAAACTTTCCTTTTTGAAATAAAACAGATAGAAAAGCCAGTTCAAATTAGAAAGCTTTCTTTAAAAGAATACAATAAATTATTTTCCCTTTGCTTTAACTATTTTCTTTCTTTGATTTAATTCTTTTCTCTTTTGATTTAACTGTTTTATTTATGATTTAACTGTTTTCTTTCTCTTTAAAGCACAGTTAATTCAAAACTTTTATTTATGAACAGAGAGAAGATTTTGTTGACAATACTTAATTAATTAAATAAATATGACCTCATAATTGCTTTTTCTCAATTATCTGAATAATTAAATTCAATTATTGAAAAAGGGGATATTTATTTAATTATTAAATATCATTTAATTCCCTTTTTATGTGTCTTAGCTAAAGAGGGTGAATCTAATTTAATTTAAGTGCTAGGACTTTATAATTAAATTAATTCGATCATAAGGTTTGTTTAGCCAATAGATATTTAGGAATTAGATATAATGTATGATTAATGTAGATTTAGGATTTTCTACATTTGACACTTAGGTCGAGTAGAGTCAGTCAAAACTCAGAATTTCCTAGTACAATAGGACTTTGATGATTTAGAAGAGTGACAAATGCAACAAAATTGGTTAGGGTCGCAAGATGTCAATTTTGGGGTGTTACATTTTGCCTCTCTTTGAATTGATGTGCAGGCAGCGCATTGATTCAAAGAATAATTTGATGTCTGAAGCACAGAAGAATAGATTTGAACATTGATTGATGCAAAGAATGATTGATGAAGATTTCATAGCCATCTCTAGGATAGAGCTTGACTCTCCGAAGTCTAGGTTAGGTTGCCAAGACGTCGGTCAAGTAGAGTTTTTGAGAATCATCTCCAGAATGAAACTTAATCCTCAGGGAGCCGAGATAGGTTGCCCTGATACCTAATAGATTAGGATTTTGAGAATCATCTCTAGAACAAAGCTTGATCCTCGGGGATCCGGGTTAGAATGCCCTGATACCTAATAGATTGAGATTTTGAGAATCATCTCGAGAATGAAGCTTGATCCTCAGGGATCCAAGTTAGAATGTCCAGATACCTAATAGATTGATATCTTTCACAAGGCTATCCCCAAAACAAGGCTTAACCTTCAGGAGTCAGGGTTAGATTGCCCCAATACCTGTCCAACAAGATAATCAATAGAGATTTTAGAACTATCTCCAGAATGAAGCTTAGTCCCCTAATATCTAGGTTAGATTGCCAAGACACTGGTTAGATTGACATCTTTTACAAGGCTATCCCCAGAACGAGGCTTAACCTTCAGGAGTCAGTGTTAGATTGCCCCGATACCTGTTTCAAAAGATAGTAAAATAGAGATTTTTAGGACTATCTCCAGAACAAAGATTAGTCCTCCAATATCTAGGTTAGATTGTCTGGACATTGGTCAGATCGAGTTTTCAAGAATCATCTCCAGAACGAAGCTTGATCCTCAAGAATCTGAGTTAGATTGTTCAGATACTTAAAAGATGACGAGATGTAGGGAACAAAGATGCCCATATTGATTTTGGAGTATCTAGTTTTGATTTTGAGGTACGAAAAATTAAACATGCCCCAAGTGATGAGATGCCCCTAGCAGTGAGGACTTTTGAATAATCAGATCAGATTGATTGACAAATAGATTCAATGATGAAATCATCCTACACCCTTGGGAGTGAAATGGAAAGATGACACGTCATAATGATGATGGGGAGCGAAAAATCACAGATAAATGTTGAATCAGAGATCAAGAAGAACTCAGAACAAATTATGGAAGAAGTCGAAAGATGCATAATCAATTTCGAGCGATTTTGAGGTCTGGTTGACCAATTTTGACTAGGGTTGACCAGAGTTGACTTTTGAGAAAAAAAGTCAAAGATTTGAAAAAATGTTGATTAGATATGATTCTGACAAGAAAGCGACGTCAGAAATTTGACTGCACAAGTGTCTGATCGTGTCGGTCCCAAAAAATTTAAAATGCAATTTTGAGCTATATAGGAGTGTCAGATTTTGATTTTGATCCCGATAATGGATTAAGCATATAGATTAAGATAGAGAGTGGGGATCGAACACTTGTGTAGTAGTGATGAAGCCAGAATGTTGAAGAAGATATCCTCTATGGACAAACCCAGGAGAATGCAATGAAGTGAACATTGAATTGTTGCCACCATGCAAGTCTATAATGAAAATGCAATCCTATGCTAGATGCCATATGAAAGTGCAATTCTAGGACATGGTTGTGAGACCCATCGTAAAATCATCATCATTGAGCATTTTTTTTTTGGAACAGTGAAGTCAATAAAACCATTACTGGCGCCACAATGCAACCATAAGGATATGAATATGACTTGCATCGGATAAAATGTAGGAAACGAACGTAAGCACCAGGGCACAAAAGCCAAGATGACTTGAACATTGTTTCCAGTTGATATTGCAAGAGTACACCAGTATCAAGGCATTCAAAGCAAAGATAACCATGAGTGCGATCATGCGTGAACAAACAAAGCAATAACAAACAGAGCAATAATAGGCAAGGAGATAGTACCAACCTCACCATGGCATACAAATAAACAAGATCGAGGGATGTGAGGCTGTTCCACCTTAGTGCGGGAGCTCTTATCACATACACCCTATTTATTTGACATTACCAGATCATCGGGACTACACCAACAAGCAGTAGACAAAGAAAATATCAATGAAATCCATAAGAATAGACAACATTCAAAAAAAGATTCAAGCATAGCTTAGCCAGTTTCAAAGTTTGCGAATGTATATATGTATGAGGTGTTGAAAAACACCGTTGTGATTGTGAGTGCATTGTGTTTGATAGTTATCGATAGATGTTTACATTTGAGATATCTAATGTGTGTTGAAAAACATAGATGTGTCTAAAGATAGTGTTAAAAAACACTGTTTATGGTGGTGTTGAAAAACACCAGTTTGTGTCAGTAGAGTGTTATCCTTTAGAAATGACAAGATTACTGACTCATTTGTAAACCAAATATGTGATCAAATGGGAGATCCATGCCCCCAAGTAACGATGACTGACTTGATGTATGTTGTGAGGACAAACTAGATTTGATTGCCCCCATGCGTATGGCATTGAATCAGTGTCAAGTCAGAAGGGTTCGCAAAGGAACCAGAGTGTCACGAAAGTGACTGAAATCTATGTACAAACTAAAGCAAAGAATCGTCAAGACCAAGTATCGATAGATAGAGCATTTGAGGATAACTCCAACTATAATGGATGTGAGCAATCTCAATAGTATGGCAACAGTAGACAGATGCAGTGAGAACCACTGGTGACTAACACGAGAGAGATGTTCAAGTGAAGAGATCATAGGACTAGCTATACATCACTAGGAAGATGCAATGAGAACCACTGGTGACTAATGTTAGGGAGATTCTCAAGAAGAGAGAACTCAATATAAGCTAAGTGACAGTAGGCAGACGCAGTGAGAACCACTGGTGACTGTCGCGAAGAAGATCCTGAAAGGTGATAAGGATAGTGCCCCCTAGACCAGGAGGGTTGCCCCGAGAGTATGACCAGTTTCAATCCATGTGAGTTGGTGTCTTGATGGGAAACATAAAGCAAATGTAAGTAGGAAAGCAGGAAAGAAGCAAAATAGGGAAGCAAATGCATAGAGCCAAGTGGTGCTTCGATAGATATAGCATTATGGAACAAGAGGCACCTGTTTACAAAGTTTTCACCTTTTTGGCAGAAATTCTTTTTTTGCTACCATGACGCCTGTTTGCCAGGTTTCATCAATGAAACATTTTTTTCTTTTTCTCTTTTTTTATATTTTTATATTTTTTATTTTTTTTGTATTTAAGGAATATATGATTTTTTTGGAGATACATCAAAGCGCCTATTGCTAGGTTTTCACTAAGATGATCATTTTTTCAGGACATTTTAAGATTTTTAGAATTTTTTAAGGACTTTAATATATACATGAGCACACTGAAGATGTCTCAGTTGTAGAACCGCTTCAGATGAAGAGCGTTGATGGGCTCTTTGAGTTGTTCTCCTTTAGTAGTAGAAAGTTGATAGGTGCCAGACCCAAAAACTACAATAAAAACATACAGACTGAGCCAATTTGGTTCAAATTTCCCTTTCTGGATCTGATGTTGTTTATTCTTAGGGTTCTCCCTCAAAATGAGGTCACCCGCTTGGAAATCCCTTGGTCGGACCTTCTTGTTATAGCTCTTGGACATCCTTTTCTGGTATGCTTGAAGGTGATCAAACGCCACTTGCCAACATTCATCAAGTAGTTTTAGCTCTTGTAGCTGAGATATTATGTTATCTTCATCATTAATGAGGCCTTTCAGGGAGACTCGCAGAGAAGGAATCTCAACCTTAATTGGTAGCACAACATCTGCTCCATAAACCAAAGCATAGGGAGTAGCCCCTGTTGGTTTTCTTATGCTTGTCCTATATGCCCAAAGAGCTAGATTGATCTGGACATGCCAATCTCATTCGGATATGTGCACCGTATGATGCAGGATTTTAAGGATTGTCTTGTTGGATGCTTCCGCCTGTCCATTACCCTGAGGATAATAGATGGAAGACCAATGCTGAGTAATTTTAAACTTAGAGTATAGCTCTGTCAAATCCTTGTTTTTGAATTGTCCCCCATTATCAGTGATTATTGCTAAGGGTACACCATGCCTGTAGATGATGTGGTTGAGAATGAACATAGCTACTGATTTGCCATTGGCAACGGTGAGAGGAACTGCCTCCACCCACTTGGTAAAATAGTCTATAGCTGTGATTATGAACTTATGTCCATTTGAGGACAAGGGATAAATCTAACCCACCAAGTCAAAGGCCCATTGTTGAAATGGCCAGAAATTAATAAAGGGAATAAGCTCCTTGGCTAGAGCATGAATAAGATTACCATGTAGTTGACATTATTTGCAAGACTTAGCAAACTGTGTAGCTTCTTTTTCCATATCTGGCCAATAGTAACCATCTCTAATAAGTTTATGGGCCAATGTCAGGCCATTAGAGTGAGACCCACAGATACCTTCATGCACCTCTACTAACACACATTTGGAATCATCGGGTTCTAAACACCTAAGGAGGGTACCATCTAGACTGCGCCTACACAAGTCGTTAGCTATGATGACAAACTGTGAAGCACTGTAGATTAAGTGACGTTTCTCATTCTAGGTGTAAGTGTTCAGAACAATCTGGTCACAAAGGTAGGAAAAGATATGATGGTAGCAAGATGAGTCATGTCCAATGACAGAACAAATCATCCAGGAATCAGGGGAATCATAGGCTGGGTAGCGTAATGTCTCCACTAGGAATTCATGTCAAAAATCATTTTCTGGCATCTGTAGCATGGAGGCAAGAGTAGCCATGGCATCTACTGCTTTGTTATCTGCCCTTGGAGCTTGTTGAAATGTGATGTGAGTAAAATACTTTTTGAGGTCATCAACCAATCATTTATAAGGCACCAACTTGTCGTCCTTTGTCTGATAGATATCATTTACTTGATTGATGACTAACTGTGAATCTCCAAGGACATTAAGTTTGTCTACTCGCCACTCAAGGGAGATCTTCATACCATTGATTAAGGCTCCATACTCAGCAATATTGTTTGTACAAGGAAACAACATCTTATATGCTTTTGGTAAAGAGTACCTTTGAGGTGTAATGAATAGTATCCCAACACCTTACCCCTGTTGGGTAAATGAACCATCAAAAAACATAGTCCATGATCGATGTGTGAGAAGTAATATGGACTCATCTGGAAATTCAATGTGTAATGGTTGATGATCTACTAGAGGTGCTTCTGCCAATTGATCTGCTATTGCATGTTCCTTAATGGCTTTTCTTTCCACGTATTCAATATCAAATTCACTGAGAAGCATGACCCATTTAGCTAGTCTACCTGTGAGGGTAGCTTTACTGAGAAAATATTTTAGAGGGTCAATTTTAGCAATTAGACATGTAGTATGAGCCAGCATATAATGTCGTAGTTTTTGTGAAGTAAATACCATTGCAAGGCAAGCCTTCTCTATAGCAGAATATTTTGTTTCGTATGAGACCAAAGTTCTAATAATGTAATAGATGGCCCTTTCTTTGTTGTGCTAATCTTCTTGAGCCAATAGGATACCCAATGATGCATATGTAGCAGAGATATAAAGTATAAGTGGCTTCCCATGAATAGGAGGCATCAAGATTGGTGGATTCGCAAGATACAGTTTGATTTGTGTGAACCCTTTATCACAATCTTTGTTCCATTGATAAGCCACACCCTTGTGTAAAGTCTTGGTGAATGGTTGACTTGTCCTACAGTTGTAAGATAAAATGACAAATAGACTGCAGTCGGCCTTGAAGTCCTCTCATTTATCTGATATTCTTTGGTGGCGGCATTTCCATGATAGCTTGTACTTTTGAAGGATCCACTTCGATGCCTTTGGTAGAGATGATATAGCTAAGCAATTTTCTAGATGTTACGCCAAATGCGCATTTCTTAGGATTGAACCTCAGACTGAACTGTTCCATACAATCTAGTATAGGACCTAGATCTGCAAGATGCTTCTTTCGGTGCATGCTCTTAGCTAAAGTGTCATCCACATAATCTTCCATTGTTTTATGCATCATGTCATGAAATATAGTAGTAACAGCTCTCTGATATGTAGCACAAACATTTTTGAGTCCAAGGGCATGATATTCCAATAGAAGGTGCCCCATGCACATGTGAAAGAAGTTTTTTCTTGGTCCTTTGGCGCAATTTTTATCTGGTTGTAGCCAGAGAAACCATCCATTAGTGAGTACATTTCATACCCTGCTGTCGTATCTACAATCATATCAATATTAGGCAATGGAAAATTGTCCTTAGGACATGTCAAATTCAAGTCTCTGAAGTCTGTGCAGACTCGTATAGATTTATCATGTTTTGATACTGGAACAATATTAGAGATCCATTCTGCATAGTCAATTACTCTAATAAACACTGCCTTAAGCAGTTTCTCCAATTCAGCTTTGACAAGTAGAGCCACATGTGGATGCATTTTGCGAAGCTTCTGCTTGACGGGCTTGACACCTGGTGCAATGGAAAAATGGTGCATGATTAGATTAGGGTCTAATCCCGGCATGTCTAAATATTTCCATGCAAATTTTATCTTTTTTCTTCTGAAGAATGTAGTGAATTCCTCTCTTTCTGCCTCTGATAGTGATTGTGCCAAGTGAATGATCTGAGGTTCAGCTTCTGTACCCAAGTTGATAGGTTGAGTTGGTTCAATAAGCACAGATTATCTCTCCTATAAATGACTCAGAAGCTCATCAAGTATCTCATCCTTGGGTGCCTCAGAGAGGTTTTTACCCTTGGATACGTCTTTTATTTTGACTGTTTTAGGCTCTGATACTGCCACAATGTGGTTTTCACCATCAGAGTGCCTATTTTTTCTTCTTTTGATTTTGTGACTGTGATACTTGATGTCAGCCTTAGTCATGTTGACACTTGTTTCACTAGTGGAGGACGTCATAGGTTTGACAACATTTAGATAACAGGCAAGAACGTAATCATTTTGGAACGTAAGGACTTCATTAGATGGGGAGGTAGAGTTCCAATCTATAAGCTTAGGATGGCGAAGTGAAAGAGAAGTGACGGGTTCAAGTGCGTTCACGGTATAATTATCAAAAGCATGGACAAGCAAGTCGAGACCTAAAGCGATCTCATCCAAAGGTATAGTCGAATTCCTTTGATTCCTAGCGACCGTAGTAGACGACATGTTAACATCTATGGAGTCGAACTTGTGTGACCTTACACTAGACCCTTCACCTACTTCGAGGAGGTTTTCATATGTGTTAGCTATATTTGTATCTCTGTCAGAGGTGGCATATGACAAGTTGTTGAACTCATATTCATGAGTTTCCATTTCATTAGGTGTCATGTCAAGAACGTGAGTGAAATCAACCCTTTGTCCCCAATTGGGATGAGTTCTACCTAGAACCTCTGCCATGGTCAGATGAGCATCTTTTGACCTAGGTGCCTCATTAGTGTTTGTAGCATCATCTGCCTCTTGTATAGTGAGAAGTGATTGGGATTCTTGTTCAAACTATTCTTGAAAGTGTGGTGGTACGTATAAATCACCTCGATGGCCTAGATTTAGAGTATATATTTCTTTCCACTCCTCATAGGTTAATGGAGAAAGGGAAGTGGTGTCATCAAAATCACTGTCAGTGTCTACTGTATTGACATGCGGGATAAAGTCATCTGGCTCGGCAAAGAATGCCGCCAAGTCTGGAGGAATAGGATAAGGAAAACTATCCTCATCGGAACTGTCTTCAGATTCTTTAGTTTTAGATGTTTCTTTAGGTATTAGTTATTTATCTTCCCGAGGTACGAACTTGTTTATCCCTAGTTGAAATGTGAGTTTCTGGAAGCCTATACCTATAGAGTCACATGTTCTGTGGCCAATAGCTTCAAGTGGTGCAATCAAGCCCTTATGATTTGCACCTATGGGACCATTTCCTTTGTAGCCAAAATGTTGCATAATGGATAGACCTTTGCCATACTGCTAAGGTTTTATGTCATAAGGTGGAGTAGTTTGTTCAGAATTATCTTCTCCTTTATAGATCCAAGCTTTGATAGCTCTGTTTTCAGCTTCTTATTCTAATGGTACTGTGGCTTGTACAAAGGTACCACCATACTTTGTTGGAGGAGGAACCTTAGAAAGTTTAGTGCTCTCAAAAGGTCTCCCAAAAGAACATGGAGACAAAGGCAAAGATGTAATAGATAGCACAGGTTCAATCTGATATCCTCCCATGTTAGTTTCTTTGAGTGTCAAACTCTTTTCCATTTCTTTTAATTTAGTCCCAAGGAGTTCAATAGACTCTTTGTTGGTAGGCACAAAGATGTTAGCAGAATTTGTGAGGGCATTGCAATCATAGCGTGTGTTAGCGGGTATAGTCACTTCAGATCCTTGGAATGGGAATTTAATGCACTGATGGTACACTGAAGGGACAACCTGCATTTCATGGATCCATGTCCTGCCTAATAGAATATTGTATGCCAAAGGGATGTCAAGCACTTGACATATAACATCTTGTTCAACAAGGCCAACTCTGATTGGCAACAAAAATAGCCCCTTGGATGTACATTCTTCCTCGTCATAGGCCTTAATAGTAATCTTTTTGTGAGCATCAATGTAGTCTTTTCCGTAGCCTAACTCAGTAAGGAAACTAGTAGAACAAATATTGAGGCCAACACCGTTATCTATGAGAACACGGTGAACACGCTTTGGACCTATCATGAATTCAATGTGCAGAGGATTATTATGCAGGTGACTCAAAGAATGGTCATCTTCCTCAAAGAAAGACAAATAATGGGAGGAGGTCAAGTGACCTACCATGGATTGAAACTAGTCAAGATCAATATCTTTTGGGACATTGGCCTCAGTGAGGGCTTTGTCCACAATTTCCCTGTGAGCAGGGGAGATTTTTAACAGCTCAAAAATAGTTATCTGAGCATTAGTACGTTGCAATTGATCGAGAATGCTGTAATTGGAAGCATTAGATGAGGAAATCACTTTTGGATTCTTATTGGCAGAGTCAGCCTTAGCTTTATCTAAAGGTTGAGTTGATGTAGACATAGAAGGCTCAGGGCCTTTAAGGATGATCTTAGTGCGACATCGAATAACAATGTTAGCACTAACTTGAGACTGTTCTTGTTCAGAAGACTGAGGCGTAGGCCCTCACAAAATGAAAGGTGTTTTGGACTTAGGAGTATCTTCCCTGCCCTTGAGAATGATGACATTATAGTATTCACCATCAACAGGTTCAACCATATTAACGACATTGTCGTTATTGGTGTATGTATAGTTGACCTTAGCATCAGTATTTTTGCATTTAGATGATTCACCTTTTCCATGAGGAGGAAATGGATCTTTGAAAGCTTGGTGATCAAAAATTTTGTTGTGACCTCCCACAGCAATGACTTCACTATCGATGAGATCCTAGATTTTATGCCGCAATTTAAGACAAGTAGTTGTTTTATGACCTTTTTTTTTGTGAAAATCACAATAAGAGGATTCATTCCACCAAGAGGGTCTTGGTTGCAGATCATAAGGTCATGAATTATCTAGTGGAGTGAGTAAATGGTTGTCCAAGAGAGTCTTGTAAACCACCTCGAGAGGTTCTCCTAAAAGAGTGAACTCACGCTTGGGTCTAGAAGCCCAAGGTTTAGGTCCAAAAAATTGTGAAGTACTTGGTTTGGAATATGTCGTAGCCTATTCAGTGGCTTTGGCTGCTTGCATTGTGGTAGTGAGGTTAAAGGAAGCCTTGGAAGGCTTGGGAGTCACATTGTCCACAACTCCATCATTCACAACATTTTGGTTCTTGTAGGGAAATTTGAGTTTATCTTTGCTTGAGGAGGAAGACCCTTGTTTATTTTCCTTGTGTAAGGTCAATTCTCCTTTCTTGATCACAAATGTCTTGATTCTTACAACTTTCTTAATCATGTCATCAAAGGTTAGAGGACCTTGTAGCTGTACTTGATATCCAAAGGTGGGGAAAAGATTATCGAGAAAGATGTCCAACTTTTCAGATTCGGGTATCTTGGGAGAATATCGTGTATAAAGTTGTGTCCGTCTTTGGAGAAATGTCAAGAAGGATTCCCCATGATTTTGTTTCAAGTTTCAAAGATCTCGGATATGAACTAGATGTTGGATGTTGTGAGAATAGTGTTGTAGAAATAAATTGGCAATTTTGTCAAAAGTTTTTATGCCAGTTTGTAGTCTAGAGAACCATTCCATAACCGACCCTCCCAAGTTACATGGGAAAAGACACATGAGATAGGTTGTGTCATGTATGAATTCCATGGAGAGAGCACCAAACTCTCTAAAATGGTCTTGAGGGTCAGATGTACCCAAGTATTTATCGTATTTAGGAAGTTCAACACCTTTGGGGAAAGGAGGCATGCAAAGATCTTTGTCAAACGGGAAAGGACAAATGCTTTCTAGTGTGAATTGTGTAACAGGTTTGTCTTTCTCTTTCAAGAGTTGAGAGAGTTTCTCTTGCATAGTTTGCATTTCTTTTTGCAAGCGGGAATTTTCAATTTCTTCCTCTTTCTCAACAAGTGTTTCTACATTGTAATCAGAGGGAAGTTTAGCACCTTGGGTGGCTAATTTGAGAAGGTATTTCCCCTTCTCTTCTTTTATTATGACTCCCATCATTCTCATAAATTTCTTATTATTGCGGGCCTCTACGATATCCCCTTGGGTTATCTCCTTCTCTTCTTGAAGAGGAGGGTTTTCAGTCTGGTTGAAACAGGGTCCACCCAGTTGACTATGATCTGTCATTTTGCTAGAATGTGAGTGTTCAATGTGTAAAGACTCAGTATGAAAAGTTTGAATGTTCTCAGATTTTGGGTCTTCTCGGAACAAAGGATTTTGAACCTGACTAAAATCCATTGGAAATGACCTTTTACTGTAAGGTCGATGTACCGGAGAAGGAGATCAAGATGATTCCTCACTAGATGTAGTCGGCAATGGTGTGGAAAGCACAGATTCGTCTTTATTGATTGAAGGAAATGGTTTTCCACTTTGAGTTGTGACAGTCATAGACAAAGATTGAACAAGGGATGGGAACTAGGACCAAACTTAAAATTGTCTCAAAGTAATTGCATAGAACGTGCCAAAAGGGTGAAGTATCCTTGGTGCAAATCATCGAAGATGAGGCTAGAACAGTCAAGAGATGACTATTGCGACACAAGGCATGATGACATAGATGAAAGAGACCAAAAAGACATGAGACGATACTAGTTTAAGCAAGAATCACATAATTCTCAACCCAAGAAACCAAGTTTCAAACTGTGTGAAGATAGAGGGCAGAAAAAAAGACCCAGATTAGAGACCAGATTTGATAGAATTACGTTTGACTGACAGGAATTAGCTCATTGTTTTGGAAAAAAAAGGCTGTAGACTCGCGTGAAGAAATGCACTTTCACGCAAAGATTCTCACCGATGCACGCAAAAATTTACAGTCTCGCGCGAAGAATGACACCAGACTGGTGAAGAAAAGGTTACAAAATAAAAGCACTCTTGCCAAATGTTGCATGATAGTTTCCAGTGTATTGCACGAAGATTATTAGATAATGATGCAAAGATTGGGAAATGTCACGCAAAACTATGCAAATTTTGACAAATGAACGTCTACGGAATCAGACAGTTGAGACCAGATTGCGTTTCCTAAGATAAAATCGTGTTGTTTTCTGATAGATAGTTTGAGTTACAGATTGTTTTGGACATGTTCAAGATTGACAGTTTGTGTGTTTTGACGATAGTTTCGATTGTTCAAATGATACACCCACGCAAAACATATTAAACAAAATGTTTGTAGTATCAGGATAGAAACATCACAATCCTAGGATAGCCAGGACAGTATTTGTTGAATTCTCGCTTGAACCGAAGTTCAGCTACGCCTACTCTTAGCGGACAACTTAGAAGCTTAGAGGCACGGGCTCCTCCTTACATGTGCACTCACTTCTTAGGCACACCAAACTTCGAACCCCAAAGGAATTGCTTCCCAATGGGCTATTGTCTATACTAAGAGCCGTAAGAGTGTGTGGCGTCTTAGTCGATCTCTGACCTTCCGCGCCAACAGATAAAGGGTTTTTGGAAAATAGAACAACAATTTGTAGTAAGGACATTCGTTCAGGTGGTTGTGATCAAGTCATTTTCCCAATAAAGGGGACTCTCCCAATCCTTTCAAAGCAAGGCTTTCACCTTAACAATGTAGGGACTTTAATGCACCACTAGGGTACTGGAGGAGATTTTGGTTTCCACAACAAATTCACACCTGTCTATTGTGACATTAATCACAATAGCATTTTTTGTATACCGGTTCGGAAGGGCTTGGCTTTAG
>MU228495.1:2013914-2026171 GCA_018584345.1 Thuja plicata | reverse complement strand
CATGAATTTCTCTTACACCCAAGATCCATAAATGCGAGGGGAGAGGATACGTTCATGTAGTTCTTAGGATTACAATCTAAAAAACACTTCAATCACGCAAGACAATGATTCATTTTAAGCACCAACCAAAGTGTGTTTTAACTACAAAAGGCAAACACGAGAATTTGTGAAAACATGCAAGGTCTTCGACAAACATCTTGCAATAAACCCATTAGTAGTTTGTAATGCCTTTCTTCATATCAGTGTCCTACGATAAATACGTTAGAAGTTTATGATGGCTTTTCTTTATCTCAGCGTCCTGCAAACCACTGTTTAGTTGTTTCAAAAGATAAAATCAGAGAAACACAGATGTCAGAAAATAGCAGATGGTTAGAAAACCAAGACAATAAAATGTCAAATAGAAGCTCTAGTGTATAATTTTGCGCGATGATTTATACTAGACCGCGCGAAGAAGTGCAGACAACCATGCGAAGAACTAGAAAGTTCACGCGAGATGCTCAGAAAGTTTGTGCGAGATTAAAATAGAGCAGTAGTGAAGTACGGACATAATGCAAAAAAATGAAAAAAATGAAATGAAATGAGACTAGAACATAAATGTACCTGCCCCACGGTGGGCGCCAGAAATGTATGTGGTAAATTTGGCCTTGTTAACTCACCATACACTTCAACATAGTCCTTATTCATCAGATACACACAAGAACGAATACGAGATTATTCATCTTGCCTGTCTGTATGATTCGACCTGTTGCCTTCTATCGAGATGAGGTTTCCAAATAGCTCTCAGAATGAGAGTCTCACAACCATAGACCAATCTAGGAATGAAGGATTTTTCTCCATGAATGCAATGTAATGATTAATCTAGAAATGAAACATGCAAGATTAATCTAAATGATCCATTTAAACTAGAAATGAGATTAAAACTATGCCATGATTTCAATGAGATTATTCTAGAAATTGAAATTAATCTATTGCAAAATGAGATTATTCTATACGAGATTATGAACTAAGAATGTAGCAACAATTCAGTATTCTAACAGTGCATATGATTAGACATTCAGGAAGGGATTTGAATGAGAAATGGGAGTTCTTTTATAGACTCAGAGGTTGTTTAGAATATAAACTTTCCTTTTTTGAAATAAAACAGATAGAAAAGCCAGTTCAAATTAGAAAGCTTTCTTTAAAAGAATATAATAAATTGTTTTCCCTTTTCTTTAAGTGTTTTCTTTCTTTGATTTAATTCTTTTCTCTTTTGATTTAACTGTTTTCTTTCTCTTTAAAGCACAGTTAATTCAAAACTTCCATTTCTGAACAGAGAGAAGATTTTGTTGACAATACTTAATTAATTAAATAAATATGACCTCATAATTGCTTTTTCTCAATTATTCGAATAATTAAATTCAATTATTGAAAAAGAGGATATTTATTTAATAATTAAATATCATTTAATTCCCTTTTTATGTGCCTTAGCTAAAGAGGGTGAATTTAATTTAATTTAAGTGCTAGGACTTTGTAATTAAATTAATTTGATCATAAGGTTTGTTTAGCCAATAGATATTTAGGAATTAGATATAATGTATGATTAATGTAGATTTAGGATTTTCTACATTTGACACTTAGGTCGAGTAGAGTCAGTCAGAACTCAAAATTTCCTAGTACAATAGGACTGTGATGATTTAGAAGAGTGACAAATGCAACAAAATTGGTTAGGGTTGCAAGATGCCAATTTTGGGGTGTTACACCTTTCAGCTAAGAATGAAGTTCTATGTTATTAATGTGTATGGACCTTGTAATCGGGATCAGAAGGTACAACTTTGGAACTCCCTTTCTATCATATGCAATTGAATAAAGGAAGTTGTTTGTGATGGGAGGGGATTTTAATGCAATCACCTCCCCCTCGGGGAAACTAGGTGATAAAGGATGCATAAGCCAAAGCCAGAAGGATTTTGCAGATTTTATAATGATAAATGAGCTCCAAGATGTGCAGTTCAATAATGGTGTATTTACATGGACCAATAGACGAATGGGGTTTTCAAACATAGTTGAAAAGCTTGATAGATATCTCCTTGGTGGAGAATGGACTGATACTAATTGGATATGTCAGGCAGAGATTTTATCAATAACTGGTTCCGACCATTTTCCAATTGTTTTGAGAATTGCCGATGATGCCACTCTTGATAGAGCGCCCTTCAGGTTTGAGAAGATGGGGTTTTGACAATAGGGATTTATGGATCTTATTGCCCAATGGTGGAACAATGCACCCAGAGGTCAGGTAATAAATCTTTTTGGTTTTTCAAGAAATTACAATTCCTAAAAGAGCATCTTAAAGTGTGGAACCGAGAGGTGTTCAAAAATATTTTTGATGAAAAGTTCAGACTGGAAATGGAATTAGAAAAGGTTAATGAATAAACCATGAAAGGGGGTATGGATAAGGATCTACTTTTATAGGAAAAAGAACTAGAGGAACAATACAATGAAGTTTTGGAGAGGGAAGAGATATAGTGGAGACAAAAATCCAGAGATATTTGGTTAAAGGAAGGGGATAGGAATACTAAATTTTTTCATAATTCTGTTAAAGGTAGGAGATCCCTCAATAAAATTTTTACCATTAAAGATCACCATGGAAATGAGGTAAATGACCAAGCTCTGATTAATACTTAAGCTGTTCACTTCTTCTCTTCAATCTTCAAGCAAGAGGAAGGTGAATTGAGTGAGGATCCTAATTTTTAAGATGTCATTCATACAGTTATCTCTAGGGAACAAAATCAACTGCTTATGAATCCCATTTCAGCAAAAGAGGTCAAGAAAACTCTTTTTAATCTTGGGAGTGATAAGGCCCTAGGCCCAGATGGATTTCCCACTTTGTCTTTCCAAAAAGCTTGGCATATTTTGGGCAATTATCTGCATGCTGTGGTTGAAGACTCAAGACTTAAAGGAACAGTTTTTAAGGATTTCAATAATACCTTTCTATCTCTTATTCCAAAAAAGGGAGAAAGGAGTCCTTTGATGACTTTCAGCCAATAGCCCTCTGTAACACAGTTTATAAAGTGATTGCTAAAGTAATTGCCAATAGATTGAAAATGCTAGTTCATACAGTCATTTTGAAGGAGCAAAGTGGGTTTGCCCCAGGTAGATCCATCTATGAAGGTATAGTAGTTGTGCATGAAGCAATTCACTCAGTAAAAAAAGGGAAAAGGGTTGGAATGATGATTAAATTAGATATAAAGAAAGCTTGTGATAGAGTTAATAGAGGTTTCCTTTTGAATGTTTTAAAGAAGTTTGGTTTTGATAATAACTAGTGTGATTGGATTTCAAGTTGCATATCTACTCCTAGGATTTCCATCTTGGTCAATGGAATCCCGCAGGGCTTCTTTGACACAAATATAGGGATATGACAGGGGGACACCCTATCCCCTTTCTTGTTCATCATATTAGTTGAAGCTTTAGGGGGGTCGATCAATCTAAGAGGTTCTTCAGGGAAGTGGAAAGGAATTGAGGTAGCCAGAGGACTTGACCCAGTCACACATCTGCAATTTGTGGATGAAACATATTTGATGGGAGAGGCATCTACTAGAGAAGCAAGAACTATAAAGGAATGTTTGGATGTTTATAGAAAATCCTCGGGATAGAATATAAATTGGGAAAAATCAGAGATTTTTTTCTTTAATACTTCTATTCTCGTCCAACAACATATTTGTAGAATCTTAGGTATGAAGGTAGGGATGTTACCAAGTAAATACTTGGGAATCCCTTTGTTTGAAGGATCGTCCAAAGCTAACCTTTGGAAAGATCTCATTGACAGCTATGTGAAAAGAATGGAAAGTTGGAAAGGGAAGTGGCTTACATATGCAGGCCGCATTCTCATGCTGCAGTCAGTCATTTCGACCATCCCAATATTTTCTAAGCTGTTTGAAGATTCCTATGAAGGTTCTAAGATATATTGAACATTGAATGAGGAGGTTCTTTTGGAATGAGGGATAGGAGGAAACAAAAATTCCTTTAGTTGCTTGGGACACTACATGTAAGTCAAAAAAAGAAAGGTGGAGCAGGTCTTCGAAAATGGCATTTGATAAACAAAGCATTGGGGGAAATTTTGGTTTGGGAAATTTTTTCCAAACCTACTCAGCTATGGGTGAGGATTATGAAAAGTAAATATCTAGACTCTATGGACAATAAACAGATTTTCACTGTAAGGGATCCTCCAAAGGGGTCTGCTATCTGGAATTTCATTCTAGAATGTAGGCCAGTGGTGTGTAACCACTTAACATGGCAGATTGGCGATGGGAGAGGAGCCGCTTTTTGGGAGGACTCTTAGAATGGGCTGCCGGTGTTAGCAGATGACAATAACTTAATTGATTTGTTTAGGATCTTGAAAAATACTTGGGGAGATAATATCTGAGACTATATGAAAAAGAAGGATGGACCTATGGGGGAGCAATGGTGCTAGAAAGTAACTAAAAATTGCAGACTGTCAGAGGCTCAAAAGGAACAGTGGAACACCATTATAGGAGAGAGACATATTACCCTTAATGATGACCAAGATGAAATCATATGGTGTGCTGCTAAAGTGGGCAGTATTCGACAAAATTGGGCTACAACTTATTAGCAAGGGAGGAGGAAATCGAAGCATGGCCTTATAAATTTTGTTGGGATAAAGATTGTTTGCCACCGGGGCATTTGCATGGCTGGCTATCCAAAAGAAAATTCTAACAGGGGAACGAAGGAAAAGGTATGGATTTATAGGCCCAAGTATATGTCCGATGTGTAAAAATGCTTGTGAAGATGTGGATCATTTTCTAGTCCAATGTCGGGTAGCAAGTAAATGTTGGGATATGGTCAGAAGGAAGCTAAATTGGATCGAGCCATTACCAAATAAACTCTTGGATTTATTCAAATGTTGGCCGACTTATATGCAGAAATCAACATTATCCAAATTGTAGATTGTGTGCCCATCCATTGTAATATGGGAGCTGTGGAAGGCAAGAAACAAATTTATTTTACATGATGTGGAGGAAACAAAGGAGCATATTTTGAAATGGATTGATGGATCAATTGAGGAAATTATGAGCTCTGTGGTAAGTAATAAACATCCCAGCTCAATATTCTCTTTATGGGATAGGAATGTTCAGATGTCTTGGCTGGGTATTAAAATTAGATATAGTAATGATGGTAATATAGTGGCAAAAAAGAAAACTTGTAGGGAGAATGTGGTATGGATCCCTCCGGAATCCAGGTGGATCAAAGTAAATTTTTATGGCTGCTCAAAGGGTAACCTGAGATTATCTGGTGCAAGTGCAATTGCTCGGGATTCAGAAGGTAATACTATAGCTATGGCTGCAATGAAGCTATAGGAAGGAACTAATAACTTAGCGGAAATACAAGTTGCTCTACTGGCGGTTAAGCTTGGGAGAAGGATTGGTTTACAAAAAGTGCAAATTGAGGGTGATTCAAAAATTGTTATTGATGAAATAAAGAGAAACAACTCACAAACTTGGCAAATTTAGAATATATTAAGGGAAGTCTGTTAAGTGTTAAATCAATTTAATGATTTTAAAACAACTCACACATTGAGAGAATGAAATCATGAAGCTGACAAATTGGCAAATTGGGCATGCACATTTAATTTACATCATGATATTGTGTGGGAGGATTTAAGTATGATTATTTTTAATGATGAAGGAATATGTTTAAAGTAATAACACATAGGTGGAAGCAAGCAAGAAAGCTCACATATTTCGACTGGCAGCGAAAGGACAGAGTGCAAAAAGAATGATGTCATAGCGCTAGAGGACTGCCCGACGACATTAGATGGGACAGGTTTTGAAGGTGTTTTAATGATCGCTGACGGAATTCTATTCAAGATTTAATCATAATAAAATGGATGGATTATAGCACAAGCCAAGTAAAATTTTTTAAATAGGTGACAGTGGAAGAACAAAACCACTTACTGGTGTGTAGGTTGTGAAGTTTGCAGCTACAGCGGTGGGAAGGAAATTGTGCAAGAGCCGAAGATGGAGGCAAACTTTAGTGTTGATTCCAAAAAACAAATGAAAACCTTTAAAGGGCCAGCGAGTAAAGAAAGGATTCATGGCCTATTAAAGGTTAAAATAGATGAAATGGTGAATGCGGTCATAGTAGTGATAGGGGAACAATTTTAGGAAAGAAATATTAAAAGGCACACAAATTTGGACTGCATTTCAATCTTTATAGCGTGGGGTTTGGAGATTAACAAAAGTGTGGATGAAGTTGGTAATGTAACCAGGGCTTTGTTTGAAGATGGTGTTTTAGAAAGGTTGGAGTCCATATTGGAATGGGTTATTCTGGGAATTGGGTCTAACATATCAGAGTATTTTGAAGACAACAAGGAGGGTAGATGTATGGGCTCATCCCATTCTTGAGGTGGAGAGCCGATGTTGAAAAACCCTTGATGTTCAACAGCGCGGTGGAGGGGTGGCAGAGGGTCAGTGCGGAATTGGCATTGCATAATGCTTGAGTTAGAATGGTTGCCAACCTCTTCAACCAGCATGTGCCTTAAAGACAACGAAACAAGAGAGGAGGCCGACGACATGCAGAGATGGCAGTCTAAGTAGGTGGTGGCGCTCCATTTTGGTTTTTTGCAACTGATAATGCGGATGGTGGATACTCAAAATAGTGGTTTTGTGCAGACAAAATATGTGTTAAAGGATGACATAATGGATGCGGACAAGGTGCAGCCTTCAAAATGTTTCTTTTTTGCTATTTTTGGAAAATGTGACTAATGATGGTATCTTTTGTAATTGGAAATATGCTATAGTTAGCAGATCCATAGATAGATATATAGCTGTTATAGAATGAAATGATGGGTAAATGCCTGATATAACTGATAGACAATATTTGTAGTTGGATGCTGAATGATGTAATTTTCTTTATTTTAATATATATATGGAAAAAAAACCTTACCGACCAAAAAAAACAACTGGAAATAAAATGAACAGAATAACAATACTAGATAAACTTGATGTAAATGCTCAAAGGCATAATAGCATCAAGGGAAATCTATATTATCCTAGCATATACAATATCTCCAATCTCTCTATATCCAAATACAAGTAAGGAAGCCCATTTATATAGGCAAAGGAGAGGTGGAGGTGGGTGGAGGCACCTACATTTAGTAAATGCAACCAACTACATTTAGTAAATGAAGCCAACTACATTTGGTAGGTGGAGGCACCTACATTTGGTAGGTGGATGCACCTACATTTAGTAAATGGAGGCACCTACATTCTCACCTAAGCAAGATTAAAAAACATGTGGAGGAAATCCTAGGAATAAAGGAAAATATAATTAACCCATCTAGGAAATAAAATCCTACACTAACATTAGGAGTGATCCAAACCTGAATTATTTTGATTTATCTCTCTTGATCTACTTAATGTTCTCTAGGAATTCTTGTCTCAGTACCTCACACAAATTATATTTCACATTCTCCTTCGCCATTCTATAAGCCATTATAATGAATCCCATGGAAACTGAATTAGGTCAGATGTTGTAGTGAATTGTGTATCACAAAATCATAGAAATTAATCTCACGTCTTGCTAAAAGATGTCGGCAATAGTCATTTCCCTCTTGTCCCATTTAGAATGTGTTAGGGTTTCGACTAGTTTATTCATGTTCTTCTCCTCAACAGGGATAATGTTAGTATTATCTAACCCAGTCACATCATGAATCAACTCATTGGAAATATTAACAGGTTGCTCACCTATCCATAGAAATTGGTCATGGACTCTACTAAGAACAATCTTAATCCATTCTTCCTCATTGAACTTGTAGAGTTCCACCATTCGCATGATGCTCAGATTCTATAAATGAGCGAACTCATCCTTCCATTTTCAATCTTCATTAATCATATATTTCATCTCTTTGTAGATTTCTCAATCTCCCAATGACTCATACTTGTAATGCATGTATGCCCTAATGTCTTCCACATGAATCACGTCGTAGGATGTTTGCAAAAATGTGCCTTCAAGGTCATCTTTTGCGGACTTGTAAGGGTATTTCTTAAACTTGTACCTCACCCTCACTAACATCAAATATCAATGGAGTATCCATAATAGACAAAGCTAGAAGATAAAAATACCTTTTACTCGATGAAACAGAGTGTGTACACTTAACAATCTCATAAATGCTCTATATTCTTTACTTGTTCCTCTGGTCTCCTTTAGTTCTTCTTGAATAATGATTAGAAATGTTTAAGTAAATGAACTTATACTTCGCCATGCATGTATTGACACATTTCCCAATGAACTTATAAGTGTGCAATGATCCAATCATCCAATTTTATGGCCATCATTCAATATAGTGTGTATAACTAAGTGATCTTGGATAGAGACTCTAAACCAATAATATTTACTTTCCATAAGCTCGCATCAACTTATTCTGCACAAAAAACAATTGGATAGATTTATGTTATTTCTCCATAGCTCCCCCTAAGGCTATTTTTGGCCATATAGGCTGAAGTAGAAACATCATGTGAGGGTTCACTAACATCTACTGATTCTTCCTGATCCTTATTCTCACAATGTTCCTTCGCTTTCCATACTTTACTACTATCCTTGTCTCCTTCCGTCTTAAAATGATTGTCAAACTCAACCATGTATTCTGCCATACTTTTTCCAACTATATCATTGGAAAATGGAAGCACTTCCATTTAGGACTGATTTATCCCTTTGAGTAAATGGTTTGGGGTCATGCCAAACGCCTTAAATAGGTCTTTGACTTGGATTTGGATTTTCCCCCTATTCTGCCCTATTTTCCACTTCTCTGCTACCTATTTCTGATATTCTACACTGGGAATTTGGGTTTCTTGACCTTAGGGTCAAGTTTTACCTCAACCCTAACCTAGGTCATGGTCGACCTTGACCCTGACCCAGGGTCCAAATTTCAAGTTTCTATGATTTTCGGATGTCGGGGTTTGGAAAGAATTATTTCCCACTTCTGGGTCAGCTGTTTTAGACTCTGAAGTAAAAACTCTTAAAAAGATATTTAATATAGGTTCACTTCTAGGGGTATATGCCTAATTGGAATTTAATTCTCCTATGTCGACCTCTCTAGAACTTTGTGCCCTAGACTTGTATAGAAGGAAGCCTTTTTCCTCTCATTTTCTCTAAGATAAGACAAGACAAGACAAACACGAAGAATCAAGAAATATATGCAAGAAATATATGGAAGGATAATCTAAGATATCAAAACATTCGAGCATTCAATTTATCAAGGAGAGACATTAGTAGCCATTGAAGGATTCAAGCTCTATGGAGCCCTCTTATTGAAGATTTCTCCATCCATATTCATTCAAGCTTCTTCCTATTCAAAGAGCCATTCAAGATTGGTGTTGAAGATCTAAAGGAAATTGATTTGAGACATCCTAAATCCTATATCCTAAATTCTACATTCATTTGGAACATTCATACTTGTGGATCCAAGGATTCGAATCCTCCACAAGGGTTTCAACATAAGCAAAGTGAATTATTTTATTTACTTTGTTTATTACTGCAATTTTAATTCCACTTTAAGGTTAATTCCAAATCATGGGTTTGACCAAGGAAAACCCCTCCCCCCCAACAAAAAAAACCATTTTTCTTGTAGATACAGGTACAGGTACAAGACAATGAATTATAGAGCAAATTCAGATACCCTTTTCGGCCAACTTTCGAGATCTGCGAACAATTTTTTTGTCAAAGCAACGCAGATCAAGGTTGACCTAAAGGGGTCAAGGTAAACCTGCATCTGGGTCAAGGTTGACCTAGCACAGAAAGGAAAAATATTTATGGGTTTTCTCCATCTTTGTGTTTCTGTTCCAGATCCAATTGCAAAATTAAGCATATTGGTTACAAGGTAGCTATCTAATTGCTTGCAAGCTTCTTTCGAGGGAAGAACTAAATTTTGTGAGTAGTTTCAGGGAGCATAACAATATCTAAGGATTTGATACAACAATTTGGAAGTGACAGGGTAATTTGTAAGGCATCTTACTTGAGTTGCATATAGGTTATAAGGCAATCTATAGTATCTTTATTTACTTTTCTGTGGATTTGCGTCTTTGACTCTGTAGCCCAAGGATAGGCACTAGTCTAGAATCTGTCGAGTGGATTATCATCATTCAAGTAATTAAAAATATACAAATCTCTTACATTTACAAACATATACATATAAGTTTAAGCAATTGTATCAAGATATACAATTTAGTTTGTTAATCCCTTCAAGAGAGGATTAAAATAGGTTACCCTTCCTAAGTTTTGAGAACTAAAAAAGAAGAAGGATGAACATCCTTAAAGTACTAATGTTTGTTGTTATCATTTCAATATTTTTCATGGTTAAGCTCTTTGTCAAATTGTTTTCAGTCTTATGTAGAGTAATTTGCAAGATAATACAGTAAACAAGCAGCAAATTAGTATCCACATTTACTAATACTGTGAGACAACAATTATATATATAGGTAATACCTGCTTGGGTGTTGTGGAACCTAAAAAGAAGGAGGTGATAATAAGTTTCCCAAAATATTATCATAAACCCTCATCAATTAGAGTTTTCTCTTGCTTGGATCATTTAATTTAAAATATTGGGAGTCATAGAGTTAATCAAGTATTCAAGCACCTCTTGAAGGTTCAACAAGCAAAAACCCTAACAAATTGGCGACTCTACTGGGGAAAGAGATTGTAAAGTCTTGTTAGAAGTATCCAAAATCTCTAAGGTTCAAAAAGGATAATACAATAACAATTATAGTTGCTAAAGTAATTTTGATAAGTATTCATCTATCCCAAACAATTTTTGGGTGGTGACTCTAAAGCTAAATCTCTGTGATCAGTAAAAGTTAGAAAATATCTTTCAAAATGAATACTAGGTCAAAAGCTAAAAAGAACCCTAAAGTTGCATTAGATGGTGGATTTGCATAGAATTCAAAGATGGAGATGTCATAGAGAAAGAAAGGAAACCAATTCAACATAGATGAAGCTTCTCCAAGAAGTCAAGACAGTAATACTAGGAGGGAGGGTAGTAGTCAATTTAATCATGAAGGTAATGATTCAGAATATGAAGAGAAAGTATTGGGAACACCTGTGGCTACTTCCACTTCTAGTGAAAGAGAAGGAACCGATGCAATCACTTCAAATTATGAAGAAGTTCCCTTAGATGAGCTTGAAAAGGAAGATAAACTCATCATGAAACATCTTGCCCTTATTCATATGAAAAGGGAAAAAGAATGTATAAAAAAGAAAAAACATGAAAAGAAAGATGTTGATAAAATTAAAAGAATATCTTTAAGATATCAAACTACAAGGAATATAGAGAGGTCTCAAAAAGACCAAGAAATACCACTTACTCATAAAGCTTCTAGTTCACAGAAGGACAAATACAGAGGTAAACAAAAGATGACTGAAAGCAGAAATGAAGAACCTAGAGTTCACAAGGTCCTAGCAGAGCAAATGTCTAGTTTGGATATTGATCTTGAGAAATTAAGAATTGAAAAGGAGACCATGGAAAAAATGTTAGAAAAGGCACAAATGGAAGCTGCAACAATTGAGATGAAGAAGAAAATAGATTTTTTGCAGTCTTCCAGATATTCTTATGCTGGAACAGAGAATACAACAGCTTCTAAAGCAAAAGCCACTACTTTTAAAGAGAATGATAATTTTCAAAGAAAACCATTGTATACTAAGAGGTATAAACAGTTTAATTTCATTGGTATCCCTGGATACCCTAATACATTTCCAAAAGATGTGGGTGATATAGGGGAAAAGCTCCCAAAGTTCGCAGGTAATAATGTTATTTCTTGTGAAACACACTTAAGAAAATTCATTGATTTTGTTGACGATTTAAATATCGCTCATGAAGATGTGTTAATGAAGCTTTTTGTTCAGTCTCTAGTAGAGGATGCTAGAGAATGGTTTAGAAGCCTTTCTAATGGTTCTGGTGCTTCCATGGATGAGTTAATTGACTTGTTTAAAGATCGGTATGGAGATAAAACAAACAAAGGATTCTTGCTTAATGAGTTCAATAACATCAAAAAGAATTACACCGAAGAGGTCACTGAGTTTAATACCAGATTTCAAAGAGCAATGCACAAATTGTTTAAAAAAACAAGGCTAGATAAAGAGGTATGTCTAGAAACTTATTTGAATGCCTTTGATTCTAAAATGGGATATGCTCTTAGGGATAAAAACCCTAGAACTCTTACTGATGCTTATAAGATAGCAGTAAATATTGAAATGAACAAAAGGGTGTCTGGTAA
>MU228495.1:1965130-2013864 GCA_018584345.1 Thuja plicata | reverse complement strand
TACTAGATCAATAAAAATACCCCCCATAGTGTTATAAGGTTGGCACTTTATAATTTAGTGCATTTACAAAGCTCTTTTCCAAGTTATAATCTTCAATAGGCTCACAATGGCCAAAATGTCAATTTCTATTACAAAGTCAACCAGAGATAAAATCTGGAAAAAAGAACCCTGAATCTATGTAGTGTTCTTCACCAGCTTTCCGACGATATCTCATTTTTGAAAACCGAAGTACCGGGGTGAAAGTTATGGCCAAAAGAAGAAATTTACAATACAGACTTCAACCTGAAAAAAAATGGGATATAATGAGAAAATATTGGATTCAAACCTCCATTAGAGAGAAGACCTTGTCTCTAGCTTTTCGTCGATATTTATGGGTCCTGCAAGAGGTGGGCCTTGCGGCTAGGTGGGCCCCACTAGAGATAGGCCCCACATGTAGGTGGGCCCCATAAGAGGTGGGCCCCATAGGTAGGTGGTCCCTGTTGGAGGTGGGCCCTGCTAATAGGTGGGCCCCATGGGTAGGAAAATGCTCCGTTTGCACACTGTACTTCCAGATCTAAGCTACAAACCCCTATTTTGTAACTTGCAAATGATCTCCAAAAAAGGATGAAATGAAAGCCAATCTTGACTTTCTCGAGCCTTCTGAACATAGTGGAATTGTAAGAAATTCTCTCTAAATCCTTCAAAGTGTTTTAATCGCCCAGATCAAGAAAAAACATATATGCAAAATAGAGATTATTAGATCTTCATAAATCTTTGTTGTTCTCCAGATCATAAAAAATGCAAGAGAAATTACAACAAGATTTTCCAAGACCTCTAAATAATCTAATATTTCAAAAATAGCTCTGATACCATGTTAGAATATGTTAAAATAGATATAACCCAAAATCTAATTGAAATTATTAGATCAACAACTAGAAATAAAATGAATAGAATAACAATACTAGATAAACTTGATGTGAATGCTCAAAGACATAATTGCATGAATGAAAATCTATATTATCCTAGCATATACAATATCTCCAATCTCTTTATATCCAAATACAAGTAAGGAAGCATGTTTATATAGGCAAAGGAGAGGTGGAGGTGGGTGGAGGCACCTACATTTAGTAAATGCAACCAACTATATTTAGTAAATGAAGCCAACTACATTTGGTAGGTGGAGGCACCTGCATTTGGTAAATGGAGGCACCTACATTTGGTAGGTGGATGCACCTACATTTAGTAAATGGAGGCACCTACATTCTCACCTAAGCAAGATTAAAAAACATGTGGAGGAAATCCTAGGAATAAAGGAAAATATAATTAACCCATCTAGGAAATAAAATCCTACACTAACATTAGGAGTGATCCAAACCTGAATTATTTTGATTTATCTCTCTTGATCTACTTAATGTTCTCTAGGAATTCTTGTCTCAGTACCTCACACAAATTATATTTCACATTCTCCTTCGCCATTCTATAAGCCATTATAATGAATCCCATGGAAACTGAATTAGGTCAGATGTTGTAGTGAATTGTGTATCACAAAATCATAGAAATTAATCTCACGTCTTGCTAAAAGATGTCGGCAATAGTCATTTCCCTCTTGTCCCATTTAGAATGTGTTAGGGTTTCGACTAGTTTATTCATGTTCTTCTCCTCAACAGGGATAATGTTAGTATTATCTAACCCAGTCACATCATGAATCAACTCATTGGAAATATTAACAGGTTGCTCACCTATCCATAGAAATTGGTCATGGACTCTACTAAGAACAATCTTAATCCATTCTTCCTCATTGAACTTGTAGAGTTCCACCATTCGCATGATGCTCAGATTCTATAAATGAGCGAACTCATCCTTCCATTTTCAATCTTCATTAATCATATATTTCATCTCTTTGTAGATTTCTCAATCTCCCAATGACTCATACTTGTAATGCATGTATGCCCTAATGTCTTCCACATGAATCACGTCGTAGGATGTTTGCAAAAATGTGCCTTCAAGGTCATCTTTTGCGGACTTGTAAGGGTATTTCTTAAACTTGTACCTCACCCTCACTAACATCAAATATCAATGGAGTATCCATAATAGACAAAGCTAGAAGATAAAAATACCTTTTACTCGATGAAACAGAGTGTGTACACTTAACAATCTCATAAATGCTCTATATTCTTTACTTGTTCCTCTGGTCTCCTTTAGTTCTTCTTGAATAATGATTAGAAATGTTTAAGTAAATGAACTTATACTTCGCCATGCATGTATTGACACATTTCCCAATGAACTTATAAGTGTGCAATGATCCAATCATCCAATTTTATGGCCATCATTCAATATAGTGTGTATAACTAAGTGATCTTGGATAGAGACTCTAAACCAATAATATTTACTTTCCATAAGCTCGCATCAACTTATTCTGCACAAAAAACAATTGGATAGATTTATGTTATTTCTCCATAGCTCCCCCTAAGGCTATTTTTGGCCATATAGGCTGAAGTAGAAACATCATGTGAGGGTTCACTAACATCTACTGATTCTTCCTGATCCTTATTCTCACAATGTTCCTTCGCTTTCCATACTTTACTACTATCCTTGTCTCCTTCCGTCTTAAAATGATTGTCAAACTCAACCATGTATTCTGCCATACTTTTTCCAACTATATCATTGGAAAATGGAAGCACTTCCATTTAGGACTGATTTATCCCTTTGAGTAAATGGTTTGGGGTCATGCCAAACGCCTTAAATAGGTCTTTGACTTGGATTTGGATTTTCCCCCTATTCTGCCCTATTTTCCACTTCTCTGCTACCTATTTCTGATATTCTACACTGGGAATTTGGGTTTCTTGACCTTAGGGTCAAGTTTTACCTCAACCCTAACCTAGGTCATGGTCGACCTTGACCCTGACCCAGGGTCCAAATTTCAAGTTTCTATGATTTTCGGATGTCGGGGTTTGGAAAGAATTATTTCCCACTTCTGGGTCAGCTGTTTTAGACTCTGAAGTAAAAACTCTTAAAAAGATATTTAATATAGGTTCACTTCTAGGGGTATATGCCTAATTGGAATTTAATTCTCCTATGTCGACCTCTCTAGAACTTTGTGCCCTAGACTTGTATAGAAGGAAGCCTTTTTCCTCTCATTTTCTCTAAGATAAGACAAGACAAGACAAACACGAAGAATCAAGAAATATATGCAAGAAATATATGGAAGGATAATCTAAGATATCAAAACATTCGAGCATTCAATTTATCAAGGAGAGACATTAGTAGCCATTGAAGGATTCAAGCTCTATGGAGCCCTCTTATTGAAGATTTCTCCATCCATATTCATTCAAGCTTCTTCCTATTCAAAGAGCCATTCAAGATTGGTGTTGAAGATCTAAAGGAAATTGATTTGAGACATCCTAAATCCTATATCCTAAATTCTACATTCATTTGGAACATTCATACTTGTGGATCCAAGGATTCGAATCCTCCACAAGGGTTTCAACATAAGCAAAGTGAATTATTTTATTTACTTTGTTTATTACTGCAATTTTAATTCCACTTTAAGGTTAATTCCAAATCATGGGTTTGACCAAGGAAAACCCCTCCCCCCCAACAAAAAAAACCATTTTTCTTGTAGATACAGGTACAGGTACAAGACAATGAATTATAGAGCAAATTCAGATACCCTTTTCGGCCAACTTTCGAGATCTGCGAACAATTTTTTTGTCAAAGCAACGCAGATCAAGGTTGACCTAAAGGGGTCAAGGTAAACCTGCATCTGGGTCAAGGTTGACCTAGCACAGAAAGGAAAAATATTTATGGGTTTTCTCCATCTTTGTGTTTCTGTTCCAGATCCAATTGCAAAATTAAGCATATTGGTTACAAGGTAGCTATCTAATTGCTTGCAAGCTTCTTTCGAGGGAAGAACTAAATTTTGTGAGTAGTTTCAGGGAGCATAACAATATCTAAGGATTTGATACAACAATTTGGAAGTGACAGGGTAATTTGTAAGGCATCTTACTTGAGTTGCATATAGGTTATAAGGCAATCTATAGTATCTTTATTTACTTTTCTGTGGATTTGCGTCTTTGACTCTGTAGCCCAAGGATAGGCACTAGTCTAGAATCTGTCGAGTGGATTATCATCATTCAAGTAATTAAAAATATACAAATCTCTTACATTTACAAACATATACATATAAGTTTAAGCAATTGTATCAAGATATACAATTTAGTTTGTTAATCCCTTCAAGAGAGGATTAAAATAGGTTACCCTTCCTAAGTTTTGAGAACTAAAAAAGAAGAAGGATGAACATCCTTAAAGTACTAATGTTTGTTGTTATCATTTCAATATTTTTCATGGTTAAGCTCTTTGTCAAATTGTTTTCAGTCTTATGTAGAGTAATTTGCAAGATAATACAGTAAACAAGCAGCAAATTAGTATCCACATTTACTAATACTGTGAGACAACAATTATATATATAGGTAATACCTGCTTGGGTGTTGTGGAACCTAAAAAGAAGGAGGTGATAATAAGTTTCCCAAAATATTATCATAAACCCTCATCAATTAGAGTTTTCTCTTGCTTGGATCATTTAATTTAAAATATTGGGAGTCATAGAGTTAATCAAGTATTCAAGCACCTCTTGAAGGTTCAACAAGCAAAAACCCTAACAAATTGGCGACTCTACTGGGGAAAGAGATTGTAAAGTCTTGTTAGAAGTATCCAAAATCTCTAAGGTTCAAAAAGGATAATACAATAACAATTATAGTTGCTAAAGTAATTTTGATAAGTATTCATCTATCCCAAACAATTTTTGGGTGGTGACTCTAAAGCTAAATCTCTGTGATCAGTAAAAGTTAGAAAATATCTTTCAAAATGAATACTAGGTCAAAAGCTAAAAAGAACCCTAAAGTTGCATTAGATGGTGGATTTGCATAGAATTCAAAGATGGAGATGTCATAGAGAAAGAAAGGAAACCAATTCAACATAGATGAAGCTTCTCCAAGAAGTCAAGACAGTAATACTAGGAGGGAGGGTAGTAGTCAATTTAATCATGAAGGTAATGATTCAGAATATGAAGAGAAAGTATTGGGAACACCTGTGGCTACTTCCACTTCTAGTGAAAGAGAAGGAACCGATGCAATCACTTCAAATTATGAAGAAGTTCCCTTAGATGAGCTTGAAAAGGAAGATAAACTCATCATGAAACATCTTGCCCTTATTCATATGAAAAGGGAAAAAGAATGTATAAAAAAGAAAAAACATGAAAAGAAAGATGTTGATAAAATTAAAAGAATATCTTTAAGATATCAAACTACAAGGAATATAGAGAGGTCTCAAAAAGACCAAGAAATACCACTTACTCATAAAGCTTCTAGTTCACAGAAGGACAAATACAGAGGTAAACAAAAGATGACTGAAAGCAGAAATGAAGAACCTAGAGTTCACAAGGTCCTAGCAGAGCAAATGTCTAGTTTGGATATTGATCTTGAGAAATTAAGAATTGAAAAGGAGACCATGGAAAAAATGTTAGAAAAGGCACAAATGGAAGCTGCAACAATTGAGATGAAGAAGAAAATAGATTTTTTGCAGTCTTCCAGATATTCTTATGCTGGAACAGAGAATACAACAGCTTCTAAAGCAAAAGCCACTACTTTTAAAGAGAATGATAATTTTCAAAGAAAACCATTGTATACTAAGAGGTATAAACAGTTTAATTTCATTGGTATCCCTGGATACCCTAATACATTTCCAAAAGATGTGGGTGATATAGGGGAAAAGCTCCCAAAGTTCGCAGGTAATAATGTTATTTCTTGTGAAACACACTTAAGAAAATTCATTGATTTTGTTGACGATTTAAATATCGCTCATGAAGATGTGTTAATGAAGCTTTTTGTTCAGTCTCTAGTAGAGGATGCTAGAGAATGGTTTAGAAGCCTTTCTAATGGTTCTGGTGCTTCCATGGATGAGTTAATTGACTTGTTTAAAGATCGGTATGGAGATAAAACAAACAAAGGATTCTTGCTTAATGAGTTCAATAACATCAAAAAGAATTACACCGAAGAGGTCACTGAGTTTAATACCAGATTTCAAAGAGCAATGCACAAATTGTTTAAAAAAACAAGGCTAGATAAAGAGGTATGTCTAGAAACTTATTTGAATGCCTTTGATTCTAAAATGGGATATGCTCTTAGGGATAAAAACCCTAGAACTCTTACTGATGCTTATAAGATAGCAGTAAATATTGAAATGAACAAAAGGGTGTCTGGTAAATTAAATAGGAGAGATGATTCAAGGTTTAGTAGGAGTAACCTGAAAGAACCAGAATATAAGGAATATAGGGCTCCTCAGAACAATAGGCCTTCTTAAAATAATACTTACAATCCTCATAATAGAATGTAAAATCATCCTTATGGAACTTACTTTAAGGATGGGAAGCCTATTGTCTCACCTAGAAAAGAGAAAACTGATAACAGAACTCTAGATCCTCTGCATAAAAATGCTATCCATTTATGCAATGATGATTTCTGGTGTGAGGTTTGTGAGGCCCCACACAACCCTGATTTTTGTATTGTTTCCTTGGATTTGAAAGTAAATGAAGAACAAGGAAATGATGAGGGCAAAAAATGTGATCACAATATGACTAATGGATATTCATGTCATGATATAGACTCAGATAATGAAAATAAAAATCATGATTCATATAGTTCATAAGGAAATGTAGAGGGCAGTCATCAATAATTTTTATCAGATAGTGAAGTAGAGGAAGTTGATGACCAAATAAGATGTTATGCTCAAAACAATCAAGATCTTCCATTTATCAAGAAAGCTTCAGATGAAGAGAAAGCACAAATTACTGTAGACCTAGTAAACAAGGCTAGAAGTAATTACCATTTAAAAAATAGAGTAGTGGGTGGTAGTGGTAGTCATCCATCTGGTGTATTTATAAAAGAAAACAAAATAGACACCAAATATGTATAGAAGAAGGAAGGACCTGGGGAAAATGCAAACAAACCTAAGGTCAAAATTGTGACAAAAGCCTTAGAACCAAGTGTTGTACAAAAAGGAAAATCGAAAGAGCAAGAAACAAGTACATCTACTCTTAGGGTAGAAAATACAAAATCTAAAGAACCAACTCTGAATGTATAGATTGAGGAAAATGATATTATTGTTGAAAAATCAAAATCCTTAGATGTAAAATATACTCCAGTAGATATGGGTCACTGTTTATCTCAAATGACTGTGAAAGTGCCATTTTTAGAAATGATGAGAATAAAAGAACATAAAGAAAAGGTTTTGTCATTATTAAACAGTGTGTCTACAGTGAAGGTTCAAAATACAGAAAATGTTGATAAGAAACCAATTAACAAAGGGAAGGAAGTTGAAGTATTAACTTCTGAAATTCCTCAAATTTTCTTAAATACAACTGCTTCCCCTAAAGTTGTTGACCCATTTTTTCTTTCACTGATAATTAATGGAAGGATGCTAAAAATTTGTATGATTGATTCAGGAGCATCAAACACTGTTATCCCAGTGGAAATTATGAGGTCTATGGGACTACATGTGGACACTCCTCATGGGAGATGTCAAGCAATGGATTCTAGAGAGGTCCCTGTGATTGGTACCATTGAAGTCATGCCTTATAAATTAGCAATATGGTCTGATGTGGTGTTGAATATGAATGTTCTTGTTGTTGATATACCACCACACTATGGGATGCTACTGTCAAGAAAGTGGAGTGCTTCAATGGGAGGTAGTATACAAAGTGATTTATCATATGCTACTTTCAACATTGCTGGAAATAATGTTAAGGTGTCAAGGGAGGGTAGAACTCCTCACATGATAGAATGGTTCGAAGACACTAACATTAATTGTTGCATTGATGTGGATATGTAGAATTTTAGAGTGCAGAGAAATGACCATTATCATCAAAGTAAAGATATTGAACCTCTGGTCAAAGAGTTGAGTGTACAAAGTGATGGATTGTGGAAAATGTATTGGTATCTCCATCAGGTACAACTTTTAAATATTCATTTATATTGGCCTTTCATTGTACAAATAATACTGCAGAGTATGAGGCTTTGTCTTTAGGGCTAGAAATTGCCATCAAACATGGAATTAAATATTTAAAAGTTTATGGTGATTCTGAGTTAGTGGTTTCCCAAATCAGAGCCAAATATGCAGTAAAGAATGATAGATTAAAAATGTATAAATATGCTATTTGGGATCAAATTGAAATGTTTGATGCCTATGATATAAGCTAGATAGAAAGGTCAAAGAATATAATGGCATATTTCTTAGCAAATGTTGCTCTGAAAACTGATGATCAGACATTACATGGGGTGTCAATACTGGAAGTCAAGACAAGACCAGTTATTCTAGATAACATATACAACTAGAAAGTTTTCAAGATGATCAAGATATTCTGAGATTCATTCAATGTCTAGACCATTATGAGAACTAGAGCATAGATTGCAGTACTTTGCTTGAAATTAATGATGGTAAAGACTATGTTTTAGGAAGTGAGGTTATCCAATTAGGTTCTAATCAGATTCCTAAGGATCTGGTTGAACTTGAGGCATTGTTTAGTAGTCAACATGATAATTCAACAAAATTAAGCTATGTTAAGACTAAGGACTTGGAGGAAATAAATTTAGGATCAGAAACTAGTCCTCAAGTTGTTTACATTGGAAAAGGTTTAGATTCTCATATAAGGACAAATTTGATCAAATTACTGAGAAAATATAAGCATGTTTTTGCATGGTCATATGAGGATTTAAAAGCTTATAAGGAGGACCTTTTCCAACATGAGATCCCACTGAAATTGGAGGTAAAACCATTTAGGCAAAAATAGAGGCCTATCAATCCTTTACTGGCTCCTAAGATGCATCAAGAGTTGATAAAGTTAAAGGATGCTGGGATTATCTAGCCTATCAGACATTCAACATGGGTCTCAAACTTGGTGCCAGTGAGAAAGAAGAATGGTGACATCAGGATATGTGTGGATTTCAGAAATTTAAATATTGCTTCATTAAAAGATAATTATTCCTTAACTAATATGGAAGCAATGTTACATAAAGTGACTGGTTGTGAGTTGTTGTCAATGATGGATGGTTTCTCAGGATATAACCAGGTCTTAGTTAAATAATCAGAACAATACAAGACTGCATTTACCACTCCTTGGGGAACCTATGTTTATATCATAATGCTATTTGGACTGTTAAATGCAGGAGCAACTTTTCAGAGGGCTATGTATGTTGCTTTTAATGATTTTATTGACTTGTTCATGGCCATATATCAAGATGATTTAACTGCATATTCTAAAAAGGCTGAAGATCATTGTGAACACCTGAATAATTTTTTTAATAAAGCTTTAGAATATGGTGTTTCATTGAATCCTAAGAAATGTCATTTTGCAGTGCAGGAAGGAAAGTTGTTGGGACACATAGTGTCTAAAGACGGGGTAAGAATAAACCCTAAAAGAGTGGAAGCAATCCAGAAGGTCATTGCTCCAAAGAACCTGAAAGGAGTACAATCTTTTTTAGGAAAGATTAATTTTGTCAGAAGGTTTATAGAAAATTTTGCAAAAATTGTCAAACCCATCATAAAGTTGCTAAAGAAAGATGCAAAATTTGATTGGAATAAAGAAGCTCAAATGGCATTTGAGAAAATAAAGAAAGAAATGCAAGAGGCTCCTGTTTTAAAATCACCTGATTATAGTAATCCCTTTTCTTTGTTTTCATTTGCATCTTATCATACAATTGTTGTTGTGTTACTACAAAAGGATGAGCAAGTGTTTGAGCATCCAATTGCCTTTTATAGTAAATCTCTTTAGGTTGCAGAGTTAAATTATGAGATGATGGAGAAGCAGGCATATGCTTTAGTAAAAGCTGTAAAATCTTTTAGACCATATTTGGTTTGTGCAAAAGTACAAGCATATGTCCCACATTCAACAGTCAAAGATATTCTTACTCAGTCAGAAGTCAGTGGTAAGAGGTGTAAGTGGATAAACAGAATACAAGAATTCAATCTTGAAATCCACATTACAAAGTTAGTAAAGGGTCAGGGTTTGGCCAAACTCATGACAGAGGATAACTTGGATTTAGTTCAAGTAAATGATGTAGAGACACAGGATCAGACAGTCACAAGTATATAAAGACAACCATTTTATACTGATATTGTGTTTTTCTTAAAAAAATGCCAAGTGTTTTAATAATATGACAGAAAATCAAAAGAGGAGTCTAAATTTGCAAGCTCAGAAGTACACCTTAATTCAAGGAGACCTATATTGGAAGGATAAAAATGGTGTGTTGCTGTTATGTTTGGATAAAAATCAGTTGAAAAAATATTGAATGAAATGCATGTCGGGATATGTGGTGGGCATTTTTCTGCAAAAACTACTGCTTATAAGATTTTAAGGGCTGAATATTATTGGCCCAGTGTTTTTAAAGATACCTATGCATTTGTTCGGAAATGTGAGCCTTGCCAAAGGTTTTCAAGCAAGTTAAAGTTCTCAGGCCCCCTACTGTTAAATCCTGTAAGTGCTGAAGCACCTTTTTCCATGCAGGGTATTGACTTTATTGGGGAATTTTCAGAAAAGTATAGTGGAGGACACAGTTGGATATTAGTGGCTACTGATTATTTTACTAAATGGATAGAAGCTATCCCCACTAAAAAATACACAAGTAAGATAGTTACAGAGTTTTTATTGGAAAATATTTTAAATAGATTTGGTGTCCCAACCAAATTGGTCATGGATAATGCCATGTGTTTCAGATCTGATGAGATCAAAGATTTTTGCAATGAATATGGGATTATAATTTCATATTCATGCCCATATCATCCTCAGGAAAATGGCCAGGCAGAATCCAGTAACAACAGTATTCTGAAAATTCTAAGGAAAACCTTAGAGAAGAACAAGAGAGCCTGGCATACAAGGTTGAGATTAGCCTTGTGGGATGACAGAATAATAGTTAAGAAGGCTAATAGTAGATCACCATTTGAGCTGGTATATGGTTTGCAGGCTAGGATTCCTGTGAATAATCTATTACCTACATACAAGTTCATATAAGAGGAAGAATTAGAAGTCTCAAATCCAATGAAAGACAAAATATTACAGTTGACTGAGCTTGATGAGATCAGAAGAGAAGGACAGAAAGAAAACATCAAGTTGCAACAAAAAATGAAGTATTTATTTGATAAAAGAGCAAGTTGCACAAAATTTGTATCTGGTGACTTAGTGCTCCAATGGAATATAAGATCAGAAGACAAAGGTAAGCATAAAAAGTTTGAATCTTTGTGGCTGGGGCCTTTTATTATTTCTAAAAGCTTTGGGAAAGAATCCTATATTCTGAAGAACATGGATGATGAAGAATATGAGTTGCCAGTGCATGGGCAATTTTTGACCTTTCTTCAATTGAAAACAAAGTTTTATGCACCAATAAATTTGTACCATATTGTATAGGGGTTAGTTTTTTGTCGTGTGCTTCCCTTTGAGTTGTAGTTTAGTTTCTGCCAAATAAAAGGTCTACAACTAGATATTCTATGATTCTTTGCCATAAACTTGCGTTTAGCCATCCACAGATAGAGCCACTGCTGGTTGTTTTGCCTTTTTTTTAAAGTTTGCCCTGAAAATTTTGAGAGTACCTTCTTTTCCTGTACCCTAAAAGTTCTGTCCATAGTTGAAAATTGTAATATCCTGGTACAAATAAGTTTGATGACCTCAAAATCCTTTTGAAAGACCAGAAACCCTAAGCCTTTGGGTCATTCTCATTCGAAATATGAAAAAATCCCTAGTTTCCAAGTTGAAGTTATGTTTTAATGTTACCTTTTTCGAGCTTAAGTTATGAAATAAATCATGTGCTTTTTAGACAGGTTGCTAATTCTCTGAGTGTTGAAGGAATATTCCATTTTGTTTAGAGACTCAGTGGAACGCTCTTGTCGTGTTGTCTCCAAGAGAAAAGGAATATGCCACTTTTATTAAGAGATTGAGCAGCAACCGTTCATTAGATAGAAGATCTAACGGTGGTCGAAAAGTCTCACAATAAGCCTTGCAGTTAGTGAATTTTTTGGTGACATTGATACACTATGGTCGTGGTGTCTCTAGATCAAATCAGAGTTAGGTGATGAGTTTAAAAGATTACATTGTCGCTGAGTCTCAGGATAAAAAGTGAGTTAAGGTAAAGTTTTTAGAGACTAAGTGGAGCTATTGGATGATCACAGATGAAAGATCAATGATAGTCGTAAAGTCTCCAAGTGAAAAGGGTAAAGGTAATCTCTTTAAGTGACTTAGAGACAGAAGGAAATAAATATAACATTGAACCATAATCACCAAGTCTCTAGTATAAAATAGTTAAGTGATAATTATTTATCGATTAAGTGACATAAGCTTAAGTCATGAAGTCTCATAAAGGATTAATATGGTTAAGAGACTTAGTAGTAAGCGTTCGATTACAAGGAGATCTACGGTGGATGGGATGTCGCATGATAAGCTCAGAGTTAGGATTTCCTTTCAGCGACTTGGATTTCTTCAGTCGCAAGATCGCCAAAAGCTGACTAAGGTTGAACTAAAGTAAAAGAACACACGTTGTCGCCAGGTCTCTAAAAGAATTCAAAGTTAAGAGAAATGTTAAGCAACATAGAAATGAAGCACAGTCACTAGATCGCCAGATAAGGAAAATGACCAGTACAGTGAGGAAAAGTTAAAATTGATGTTGACATGTTACGGTTGAAAATTCACCGGCCAATAGGAAGGGAGAATAGTAATGACAAGGTGGAAAAATTGATGAAAAGAGCCAATCGCATCATTGTTCTTAACCCTTAATTGATTTTTAAAAGAATTTTCATGAATTTGTCATTAGAATGCCTGTCATGATCAAGGGCTATGGCTAGAATTTGTATTAATGGCACAATATGTGAAATTGAAGGCAGAAATGATGGATTTTCCAATGATCAGCCGCGTAATTTGAGCATTTTTCCATAAATAGATGATATCGTGTTCATTTTTACTTACCTTGCATTTAGATTTTTCAGAAGCGGAGAATTTGTTAAGTTTGTTGTGTTTGAGAAAAGTGAGAATTGTTGCCTTTCTGAGGAAAGAATCGAGCTAAGGTTTTATAAATTTCAAAATAATTGGTGTAATTTTCAGTGCTCTCAAATTATTTCAATACATCTCAGTTCAGAGTCAGGGTTTCCTGTAATAGATTTGTCTGAATATCGGTGCCAGAAATTGAGAACATAACAGAACAAAACAAGATGAGTCAAGCATTAAGTATGGCTTTGACAAGTGGAAAAAATGATGATGTAGATGATGATGCCAAGGGAAAGAGGAACTATTCAGATGAGTTCCTAAAATTATTGCCAGGTTCTACACAGAAAAAGAGAGTAAATGCTGATATCCTAGTTGATGAGTTGGCCAACATCAAAGATGTAAAGACACCAGGAACATCAGGTTATTCTCTTTTCAATTACTTTTATAAAAATTCTGATGGAGCTGTGCCTATTTTGAATCCTTGGACATGTGGACTGGCTAGGTTATTAGTTCCTGATGTGTTTGTAGACGCTGATTTTATTTTAGTCCTAGCAAACAATTATGATGAGCTTAGTAAAATAATTAAGAAAAGAGATGGGACCGTTTTACTTGCTTTGAATAGAAATTCATTTATGCAAGCCTTTAACCTTTTTCATCAAACGTCAACTAAAATTAACCTCAAAAAAGAAGAAGAGAGGTATGAAAGGCAGACTGGGATTGTCAGAAACATGATAAGGAACACATGCCAAAGGAGACAAGGAATTATATTGCCCCTATAGTAGGCTTGGCTCCTTATTGTTATAAAGATTTGAACCATTACATGAAATATATTTCCTATGCTTTGTGTAGAGTGCTAGGGAAGGATGGGGGTGCAAAGAGGATAAATGTAGGTATTTTGATGATGGTTTTAGATATACAGGATGTGTATACAAGAACTAGTTATGATTATATCCAATATATTATTGATAAGATGCATGAGGGTTTTATTGCTATCAAGAAGAAGGACAAAGAGCTCAAGTTTCTACATTATTCTATTCAGATGCATTTATTTCTCTATTTCAATTATCCCATAATGGATATACATAATTTGAATCCCCAAAGGTTCCATTTCAATCAGCCTAACCTCATTCAATTCTGGATTATGGTGTGGAATTACACCGCTAAAGATTGTGATTTTTGTGGATTTGAGAATTAGATTGTGTACCCTATAATGCAAATCCTGGGAGTGAACAAGACCAGATTACCTGCAAAAGTTTTGCAGCTTTTGAGGCCATGTGAGTATGTTGATAGGTGGCCTGGTGATCATAATTGGGGAGATTTCTATCTAGGAAAAAAATTTACAATGATAAGAGTATATGGATGTTCACATCCTCCTCACATTCTCCCATATCATGTTCCAACTAGGATAGCTGCGATGGAATTTATTTGGCAGCTAATGTTGACAGATCAAGAACATTTGGCACCACATAGAAAGGGGACATTTACCCCTAAATAGTTCAAAGTGTACCAGTTTCTAATTGGAAAGAAGGCTATAGATCCCATGAATAATTGGATGAGTCATTACAAGATGAGTGTGGCCTTGTGCCGATACAATGATATTGAAGGATTCATTGAGGGAGCCAAGAAGATTCTAACCCCTACCATACCGTATAACTATGTACGTGAAGAGGGTATGGAGGAGGATGCCATCATAAATATTTTAGAGGAAGAAGAAGTGGTGAAAAGAGAAGATAAGATCCGAGAACTTATGGACTTGGAAAGGCAGGTCAAGAGAAAAGGGATGAGTTTTGGAGGATTCTACCCTAATTTACCTTATCTCAAGAGGTTAGATACAATTATCAAAAATCACACACTTCCGTGTAATCAGCTAGAGGAAGCACTAGTGGTACCTGAGAAGGGACATAGAGAAAATTCTGAATCAGAGTATGATGATGATAGTGACCAAGGTTGTCCTTCTCCTAGAGCTCACCTAGATTACTAGTTTATACCATTAAAGATTGCAGCAGAAGGACATGAGTATACTTTTCACCTAACAAAGGTCCCAAAACATGAGACTATTGATGAGCCTGCACTTAAAAGGCAGAAAGTTGACATTGGTGAAGCTTTGCATGCTATAACTTATGTAAGAAAAGAAAAGAAAAGAAAAGGGATAGAGTAAGTGCCCTTATTCCTGGTGATAGGCCTTATGACCACCATTTGAGAAAAGAGATTAGAAAAGGAAAGAAACTACAACAAGAGGTTGAAGAAGAAATTGAATTACCTATCTTAACTGGTATTGATGAAAGAGTTATCCATCAACAAAAGTTCCTTGATGATGATAATTTCATCGAAACTCAAGAGTTCAAAGATTTCCTTAGGTGGAATAAACAGAGACAAGTGAGTGAACAACTGAGATTGGAGGGAGGAGAGCCAATCACTAATGAGGCCCTCCTAGCCATACAAAACTATGATCCTGAGTCTGAATAAATGACTCCTAAGGAGGCCAGGAAGTTGGTCAAAGAAAGCGGTGTGTTACTTTTTGAGGGTTGGGATCTAGCATCAGCCTTCATAATAGATCAAATCAGAAGGCAGCCAGCCTTGAAATTGACATCTGAAGTACAAGTTGGTGAAATGATCAAAGGATTTGGATATGATCCAAAATCTCAAGCAGTTGCAATGTGGAGCCTAGCTCCTAAAGATCAGAAACCCGCTCTGCTAAACATTCAAGAGACATTGGTAGGAAATCAGATGGTATGGTCAGTACAGAACACAGATGACTTAGAAACTTCTCAGATATTAACTCATTGGGCACATCTGAATGAGGATAAAACAAAGCAATTATCCCAGAAATGTGATATTTTGATAGGTGAGGCTAGTGCCATGGCCAAGGATAGGGAGATGTGTTACATTAACATACATGCTTTAGAAAACTCAGTTGAGGATTTGACTAGGCAATTAGCAGAAAAACCTAAAGTTATCCCTGCCACACCCAATGAAAGTGTAAATGCAGAAGTCCAGGCAAAGGAGACATGGAACAATGCAGAATCAGGGGAAAGGATAAGTGAGTGTAATGAAAAGGTCTATGGACCATTGATAGATATTTTCCAGCACGGGATAAATATCCTGAAAGATAAAACTGACTTGGTACTAGATGCATATAATAAACTACCTATTTTACATGCTGAGGTAACTAGTTACCTTAGTATTTTGAATCCTTATTTTTCAACTTGGTCAAATAGGACACAACTTTTTGAAAGATTGGCCTCTTTACAACCACATAGGTAGGATTTGCCAAAGATAGTGACTGAGGTTGGTGAAGAGATAGCCAAAATAAATGTGACTTTACCTTTCTTCAAAGGTAAGTTAAATCAGATTGATGCAAGATTGAGCTTATTTGGAGCAAATTTCAATAGATTCATTCCTCTGATCAAGGGAGAAGACAATCAGATCTAAGCTTGGGTGGCTTGGAATGAATATTTTGACAAGAAGTTGCCTAGTAAAGAGGCATTTATTAAAAATGGATATTTAGATATGGAATGCTACAATAAAATCCTGGATGAAGCATTCAAGGCTGAGACTGACATGAATAAATTTGTGATATATGTTAAAGGAATTATAGATGCCAGGTGGGACAGGCAAAAATCACAATTACAAGACATTCAAAGTTTTAGTTGGCCTGCAGAGAGTGATGTGGTAGCATGGGATATAATGACAAATCCAAAGAAGAAGAAGCCCACCACAATTGACCTCGACATAATTGACGAGGAATAAAGGAATGTTAGAGCACCTTGTACAGATTTCTTGGAAGGCAAGCAGATTAGTCATCACCAATATTAAATCAGAGACTATCTTCAGTATACACAACCAAAGATGTCGAATATCACATGAAGACAAAAGAGAAAATTGGATTTTATCCTCTATTTTGTCTTTCCACCGCTTGGTTTATCTTGTCTTTTGTTTTATCTGTATTTAGGGTTAGGTATCTAAAACCATCCGAATCTTGTTGCATCCTTTCCTTAAGGATTCCAAGATGGTTTAGATATATATATAGATCAATTTTGTAACTTAAGAGGTGGTGAAATATAATTGTAAGCCAGACTACAGATTTGTGTTTGAGTTTTTTGAGCTTTTGGTCTTTATATGTATGAATCAAGAATATGAATAAAATACAGTGCAACTTCTCTTCTATATTGTTGTTGTCTCTTTATTTATTGTGTATTCTCTTTTATGTTTAATTTGTAAAGCATTTTAAGCATATTGGTTACAAGATAGCTATCTAATTGCTTGCAAGTTTCTTTCAAGGGAAGAACTAAGTTTTGTGAGTAGTTTCAGGGAGCATAACAATATCTAAGGATTTGATACAACAATTTGGAAGTGACAGGGTAATTTGTAAGGCATATTACTTGAGTTGCATATAGGTTGTAAGGCAATCTATAGTATCTTTATTTACTTTTCTGTGGATTTGCATCTTTGACTCTGTAGCCCAAGGATAGGCACTGGTTTAGAATCTGTCGAGTGGATTATCATCATCTAAGTAATTCAAAATATACAAATCTCTTACATTTACAAATAGATACATATAAGTTTAAGCAATTGTATCAAGATATACAATTCATTTTGTTAATCCCTTCAAGAGAAGATTAAAATAGGTTACCCTTCCTAAGTTTTGAGAACTAAAAAAGAAGAAGGATGAACATCCTTAAAGTACTACTTTTTGTTGTTGTCATTTCAATAGTTTTCATGGTTAAGCTCTGTGTCAATTTGTTTTCAGTCTTATGCAGAGTAATTTGCAAGATAATACAGTAACCAAGCAACAAATTAGTATCCACATTTACTAATATTGTGAGACAACAATTATATATATAGGTAATACCTGCCTGGGTGTTGTGGAACCTAAAAAGAAGGAGGTGATAATAAGTTTCCCCAAATATTATCATAAACCCTCATCAATTAGATTTTTCTCTTGCTTGGATCATTTAATTTAAAATATTGGGAGTCATAGATTTAATCAGGTATTCAAGCACCTCTTGAAGGTTCAACAAGAAAAAACCCTAACACATTGCTTGCCTTTTCCCAACATTCATGTGCCTGATGTCCATACTTGTTACAGTTAAAGCAATAACCATTGAACTTAGTTTTAGGATTGGACTTACCATTCATGCTTCAATAGATATTTGTTGTGTGTGTTAGTTTTCCATAGTGGTAGCATACATGCTTGTTGTTCTTTGTCTTTGCATTCCTTCTTTCACCAATCTTAGATGATTCTCCTTTCTCAGAAGATGTCTGTTGTTCGGCGTGACCTAATCCAAAAGAGTCCTTAGATCTTCTTGATGCTTCCATCATATTTTCAAAATAATTCAAAGCTTCATTTGGTTTATTCAATCTCTCATTAAGTTCTTTCTCATATCTCAATTCATATTTCAATTGACTGTTCTCAAATCTCAGATTCACAATTTTCATGTCTTTCCTGTTGATCTCCTAATTTGCAAGTAGCAGTTGATTCACCATGTCAACCTGATTGTTTGTCATCATTTGTACATCATGTGTCCTTTCATCAAGTCTGATAGTCATCACTCTTTTGTCTTCTTTAGCCATAACTTTTTCATCTTCAGCTTTCTTCTTTTGTTCCACTACTTCACATAGTCTTACTGTTTGCATTTCTTGCTCTCTTTTTAGGTTTCCGACTTCACACAATGTATTGTTCCTTTTTAATAGATCTGAAATTGTTGCATTTCTCTCAGTAAAATTTCCATTTTGAAATATATTTGCAGTGTCTTCTTCCTGATAATGAGTGTCATTCATTTGTTTGGCCAAATCTTTCCTTGTTAGCAAGGACTTCTTCAATTTCTATCTTGCTGTCTCAAGCTGATGTAATGCTACCTGAATATCAATCTTTTGATTTTCAATGACTTTACCCAATTTGTAAACCTCCATCTCAAGATCTTAATTCTCAAGCTGATTAAAACCTCTTTGTTGGAGAGCTATGCTTTGATACCAATGGTTGGAAATACAATATGGGAAAGCAAGACACTGAGAGGGGGGGGGGGGGGAATTAGATCTTANGGGAAAGCAAGACACTGAGAGGGGGGGGGGGGTGAATTAGATCTTATAACTTTTAATACTTAAAACAAACTGATCCACAATCATACTATAAATGTAATTGATCTATCAACTAGTAGCATCCATAACATATAATAAGTAACTCAAGATACAAAATTTGGTAACCCAGAAACCCAATAAGGTAAAACTAGGGCGGGGATGACACCCACAAAATTCTTCACTACTACAACAGTAAAGTGTGCCTGTTAGGGCTACAAAGTTTGATCATAATTTGTAATCTACTTGATTGAAGGTCTACTTTGTTAAGAGCTACAGATCATTACAATCTACCTTGTAAAAGGATTTAAACTTACAATAAAGTAAGCACTCGGCTAAGAGATTTAGAAAGGTCTATTAGAACCACTCTGTTAAGAAATTTCACCTGATACACTTGTTAGAATGTCTCAAGATCTGATCCTTCGATATGCACTCAGATGTTAATGACGGATCTCCTCTTTTCAATACCTTCTCTGATCTAATAATCTGATATAACTTTACTATGTTGCTCACTACTTTGTTGCTCTACTAGATTTATGCTTCTTAACTCAAAATAACCCTTCGCATATCTCTTGTATGCACACACACACCTTACAAAATTAGGGTAAGAAGCAATCTCATGTATACCTTACAGATCTAGAAATGAGATCTAGATCAACGATCAAGATCAAATAATTATGCCACTTGGGCATTCCAATTTCTGATTGGCTCTATGCCACGTATTGGATCAAATGATTTAATGTGTAATTAACTCTGTTGAAAACATTAAATACCAAAACAAGTTGGCTCAAAATAGTTTACCTTCAAGTTTGTGCCATTCCTGACATGTATGATAAAACTGTCTCGCTTGGCATATGAAGACTCTGGTGCTTGGCTTGAACTGATCAACTTCACTCGGCTTATGTGTAACTCGGCAACTACTATCTGCTCGACAATAACTACTGCTTGACCTATACTGGATAGCTCGGTCACAGTGATGGCCGACTATCCTACCTAGATAAATGACTAAGTGTGGGACACTAATGATCAACAAAACTTAGAGATCAACATTCTTTTGGGTCATGATGCCCTTTAGATTAAGAAACACAGGAGCAACTTATCAACATGCTATGACCTTGATTTTTCATGATTACACTCATAAGATTCTGGAAGATTATGTAGATGACATCTTGGCAAAATCTATACAAAGAGAGGATCATGTGTTTATTTTAAGGCAAATATTTGAAATAATTAGGAGTTATAACATGAGATTGAATCCTAAGAAATGTGCTTTTGGAGTTGATTCTGGTAAATTATTAGGATTTATAATCTCTAAGTGAGGCATAGAGGTCGATACTAAAAAAATTGATGCTATTGTTAACATGCCTCCTACTAAGAATATTTCTCAATTACGCAGTTTACAAGGAAAAATACAAGTTATTCGTCGCTTTGTTTCTAACTTAGCCAAGAGATTTGTTCCTTTCACCTCCTTTCTTAGAAAAGATACCACTTTTTCTTGGAACCAGGAATGTAAACAACCCTTTGAGAAATTTAAGGAGTATCTTTCTAATCCTCCTATTTTGTAACATGCTCAATTTAATAAACCCTTCTATCTATATACTTCTACTACTTCCCATGCTGTGAGTGCATTGTTGGCTCAACATGATAGCGAAGGTAAGGAAAGACTGGTGTACTACATTAGTCAGACTTTACTTGATTATGAAATGAGATATATAAATTTGGAAAGACAATGCTTGGCTTTAGTTTATGCTTGTCAAAAACACATGCATTATCTATTGAATGTTGAGGTTGATGTGATTGTTAAATTTGATCCTCTAAAACACCTTTTCTAAAAAATTGATCTCTCTGGTCGTATGGCTAAGTGGGTGATGTTACTTACAAAATTCTATCTTAATTTCATTCTTCAAAAATCAATTAAAGGACAAGCTTTAACTGATTATTTAGCTGAAGCTCCCTGACCTCATTCTAATATGAGCATCACCTCAATAGAATTCCCTGATGAGAACATTTAAGCTACTAAGCAAGAAGATGTTTGGGAATTATATTTTGATGGTTCTAGATGCAAGACAGGTTCTGGTGTAGGCATTATCTTGGTCCCTCCTACAAAGAAACCAACCCCTATGTCATATAAATTGACCTTTCCTTGTACTAACAATATTAGGGAGTATGAAGCTCTTATAGCTGGCTTACGGGTAGCTTCATCCCTTCAAAATTAAAAACTTGGAAATCTACGGGGATTAGCAATTGATTGTTGAAAAAATCAAAGGGGGTTATCAGACTAAGAATGATAAAATGACGCAATATAAATATTTGGCTCTTGATATTCTTTCACAATTTTCTTCTTATATGATTCAGACCTTACATAGGAAAGATAATCGACACGCAGACGCCATGGCAAGCACAACTTCCTTGTTTTGTCTCGAGAATAATTCCAAAGAATTTCAATTTATTACACACTCTTAAACACCCTGCAACTTATAATAAGGTTATTGCTGATTGTTTTAACTTGTATTTGGATGAATGGTATTCACATATCTTTCATTTTTTGAAAGATAATACTTTCCCTGAATCGACAACAAGGAACATGTGTAATCATATTAGGAATCTTGCAGCACACTATATCATTTTGGGTGATACGCTTTAAAAACATTCTTATAATGGTTTTCTATTAAGATGTCTTGGTAGAACTGAAATTTCGATAGCTTTAGTAGAAGCTCGTTCTGGTTCTTGTGGGGGACATTTTGGTCAGAAATCTTTAGTTAATAAACTTCTTAGAATGGGATATTATTGGAAAACAATGGAACAATATTATTTTACATTTGTTAATAAGTGTCCTCAGTGTCAGCAACATGGTAATTTAATTCGTGCTCTTTCTTGTGAGCTTCGTAATAAAGTTGCTCCATGGCCTTTTAGTATTTAAGGTTTTGATCTTATTGGAAAAATCTCACCAGCATCTTCTCAAGGACATATGTACATCCTAATGGCTACAGATTACTTTACTGCGGATGTTATTTGTGATTTTATTCTTAATCATATTATAGCACGATTTGGTATTCCTTTAATGATAGTTTTGGATAACGGTACTTCTTTCAAGAATAAAGAAGTCACAAAATTCTTGGAGAAATATCGTATTCAACATAGATTTTATATTCCTTACTACCCTCAATCTAATGGTCAAGCCAAAGCATTGAACAAAGTTGTTGAACAAATCTTAATTAAAATGGTTAATAAGCATGTGAATTAAGACTGGCATATCCAACTTACTTATGCTTTATGGGCTTATAGGACTAGTGTTCGTACTGCCACGGGTACTTCTCCTTATAATATTGTTTATGGTATTGATGCTATTATGTCATTAGAATTAGAAATACCTTATTTAAGTGTTTCATTTCATGGGATAATTGACAAGGATACTTTTCAAGAACAACGACTATAGGAATTAGAAATGTTGGATGAACAACGAGTAAATGCTTTGGATCATATTAAGGCTTATCATAAATCACTTCAAAAACTGTATAATCATAAGGTAATTGAACAATCATTTTTGGTAGGTGATTTAGTCTTATATGAAAATCAAAGGAATGTGAATGCTTTACCTCGTGAAAAAGAGAAATTTAGCTCTAATCAGCTTGGACCTTTTGTGGTAATTGAGGATTTTTCTTCAGGTGCTTATAAGATTGCTGATATGAATGATGTTCCCCCTAAGGAACCTATTAATATTATGCATCTCAAATGGTAGTCCGTGTACAAATCCTTGATATGCTCATCTCATAGTTATGCTCTTGAGCTCTCTGTAGGTCAGCCATCAATTTCTCTTCTCTTTCTTTGCATAATGTCATCTCTCATTGGACGCATGCAAAAATATCTGCAAGTTTGTTGGGATCCCTCTGTCCAATAAGGGACTCTTGCTCGCTAGCTAGTAGTCGGTAGGATATAAATGTATCCTTCAGGACCTCAAACATAGAGCTCCTCCACTCCACCGCGGTAGCTGTAGAATTCAAACATATTTATATTTTAGTACTTCTTCTAGAAAAACATTTACTTGAAATATTCTAATCAATTACATATATCATACTTGGATCTCCCTCCTGGGTGTCACCAAAGGATCTAGATGGTAGGGGCATGGAGTGACTACCCTCTCCCTGCTCGCTATGTCTAGGTCTAGGTGGTGGTGTCTTTGTATGTGCACAGGGAGGTCGTCATGATCTCAATGGTACAACACAGATCGCCTGATCATCTGCACCTGTACTACCACCTGGGGACATCTCCTATGCTCTCTCATATGCTCCCTCATATGCTCTCTCTTCTACTCTCTCCTCTGCCCTCTCCTCCTCCATGGGACATCCCTCAGGGATGGGCTCCTCCTCATCTCTATGATCCTTCTCCTCCTCCTCATGTCACCACCTCAGTGTGTCCTCTCTGAAAGACCCGGATCACCTGTAGGGTAGTCATCAAGGAAGATGGGGTGGGTCCCCTGTAGACTCCAATATATGATATAGTCTCTACTAACACCTAGGATACATTGGGATCTACCTCTGTATCCTTGGTCTCATTTGTCTCACTATCTACAATCTCTGCTACTATAGGTCGGCGTAGGGTGCCAGGTCTCTGATAGTATCTCGTCAGATATACATATCGAGAAACTATCCGGGGACCCCCTATGTCAGACCAAACTGTCTCATCTCTCTATCATAATAATATGGCATCACTGCATGACTGGTAGGACCCTCTAGCAGCTTGCGCTATTGGGAGTGTCTCAACTGGTGTCTAGTATCTGGCCATTCTGTCATCCGATAGTATGGTCTCCATATCACATCAATGCCTAGTATACGGTCAAAGCATACCCTCTAAAAGAGGATATCCCCGTACTGCCAGACATCTACTAGTGGATAAGAAAAATCTCTTAGTGTGCTCGCATCTATCATCACCGGAACACCCTATGGTTGTGTACATGTGTAATGCTCAAACACCCAAACCTGTAGCAAGGTGCATATTGTAAGACTCTCCCACTGGAATTTCACTAACTAACTCAACTCATGGTAAAGATGGGCTAACATGCTGCGGCCCCATGAGAAAACAATCCAGTCATTTTCCATCCTCCATATGAGATGGGTGAATGGTGCTAAGAAGACTGTACCCTTTGTGTTGGGTATTACAACCAAAGAGAGTATACATAACATCACTCTCTGTACCAAGGGTGTCGGGCCTGCTAGTATGGCTGATAGAGTGATATGATCTGATCGGGTCCTCATCTGTGGTACTCATCCCAAACAATACTCCCCATTTGAAAAAACCTCGGGAGGACCTCGCTACACTCTCAGTCTAACAGACTCACCTCAGACTAGAATTCGTAGGATCCTATATACATCCTCTAGTGTGATCATGATCTCTCCTGATGGAAGATGGAAGGAAAAAGTGTCCTCATCCCACCTCTCTATCATGGATGATATCATGGATCAATGGAACCTATTCTATGGTAGGAATGCTACCCAGTACAATCCCACATCTCTCAATAGATGTATCTCATCCTGCTATAACTCGAACAATTTCTCTTTGATGGTCAGTAATAGCCCTCCAAAGGGGTGCTCTCGAAGACGGACAAGATCCTGTTAGCACAAATAGTATCATATCAGTACTCTATCATAAAAAAACTACAGTATCCACTTGTACTGGTCAAGGTTGACCTTGTTGGGTCAAGGTCAACTTTTTTGGGTCAAGGCCGACCTTTTTGGGTCAGGGTCAACCTTTTTGGGTCAGGGTCAACCTTATCCCTAGAAAGGATTGGACCTTCCCAGTTATGGTCGACCTTTAAGGGTCAAGGTCAACATAACTGGGTCAAGGTAAAATTTTTTGGGTCAAGGTCAACCTCCCCTATAAAAATAGGATTTTTTAAATCACAAATATCAAAACAAGGAACCTACCTCAGGTAGTGGTTGTCCATTGGCTAGGCACTCTCTCAGGACCTCCATGCGACTTGCTTAAAGTTATTCTCTCTTCGACACTCTGCTTCTTGTTTCCAAGCTCTGCAAATGGTAAGAATGAGCAAGTAAGTGTTTCCTCATCTTATTTATAATTGCAAATTAGGGTTTTGTTTGAATTTACCTAGGTCAAATTCAAATTTCCCTTTACATGCATTTAGATAGACATTCACTCTTTTCATCATAACTTGAGTTTAGTAGCTTCATTTTCATTGCCATTAGTGGCGTTGGAATTGTGATTCAGATGCCTAACCTATTGAATCTATTTAGGAATATTTTGAATCCTCATATCTAGTTTAGGAAAGGAAATTTCAATAAATTTCATATCTAGTGTATAGACCTAACCTTATCACCCTGTTTCACCTTTCAGAATTAGTGAGCCAAAACAGGGGGGCATAAGGGGCTCTATGCACTTCTAAAAATAATCTTAGTAAGTCTTAGGTTCTCTATGGATTTTCATTAACCTTGTGTGTTTCAGGTTGCGGGTACTAACGGTTTCTTGCAGGATCTCCACATTGAAGACTTGGCTATATCCTTTTTTAACTTCATGATGTTTTCTTACTTTAGCTTGCATATTCACGTAGTGTCATATCTAAGCTAAAGTGGGGGATAAATGTATCATCTTAAGATGGAAGCACTTCTATTTTGGTAGGTTTAGCACCCTCATTTAGTACACTTGCATATTAGACTTGCATTTAGGATGCATATGCACTTGATTCTGCATTTCTAGGTGAAACTAGGGTTAGGATCCTTTGGTTCCTCCTTAATTTCCCTTTATATGGCTCCATTTTTAGGTAAAACCTATGTATTGGCTCTCCTAATCTTCATCATACCTCCTCTTTGGCCTATGTTCCTCTATCCACCATTCTGGTGTGTTTTCCCACCTTCCTAGGTCCTCGGTTGACCTGGGAATCCTACAAATTTCCCAAGGAGACATGCTTGAAACCTCAGGTCAGGGTTGAGGTTGATTCTGACCTAGGTTAGAATTGAGGTCGACCTTGACCTAGGTCAAAGTATAGGTCATCCTTGAACTAGGTCAATGTTGAGGCCGACCTTGACCTCTGTTAGGTGTTGGTCCCCACTTTCAAATCTGGAGCTTATCGGGGTTCTAAACTTAAAAATAGGTCCTCGGGTCTGGATGCAGAAGTGTTTTCCTCGATATTCAAATTAATACAGCCCCTCCTTGGTTGGTTATTGTAATTGGACCATAATTCAAGGAAATTTTTTAATTTGGGTCCCTTGCATTGCCCTAGGAGGTCTATATTGAGATCTCTATATAAACACTCTCTTTTGCCTTCATTTCTTCATGAGGAAAAATCGTAAGATGATATGATGCAATTACAATTGTGAAATGATGACGATGCAAGAAAGAAAGAGGAGGATAATGAAGGACAAAATATGATGATGCATTGATACATACATGCATTTTGTGGACAAGCTATTATGTATCTTCTTTGGAGCAAGAGAGAGTTCTTCCTTCCTTCCTTCTTGGATCCACCATTTTCAACATTCAAGCATTCAAAAGATACTATCACAGGGTAGAAAATACGGATTTTGAGTTTGGTAGGAATACTTTAGCCTTGGGGGCTTGGTATGCTTTCTTTATCATATTCAAATCTATGCATTGCTTTCTCATTTTCAATTCATGTTAGGGTTTTAATCTAGAGGATTAGATCTTGACATTACACATTCAAAGCTCTTTCTAAGAGCAACACACACACACACACACATAAACTCTACCATATCTGGCTATTCGTGGAGGTGGAGATCACCAAACGAGGGTTTGACTAAGGCAAAACCCTACATAGCCACTCCAAAACCCCTCTTTTCAGATATTTGTAGGTGTTGTTCTGGGAAGTACAGGTTCAGAATAGCGGATCAGAGTGTAGATTCAGATACCTTTTTTGGCAAACTTTTAGGATCCAAAAATAGATTTCCCATCAAAGAATTTTTAGATTGATTCTGCCCTAGGTCAGAATTGGAAATTTTGGGTCAATGGTGACATTGACTTGAGGGTCAAAATTGAAACTGTGTCATATCGTAAAAAGATTTATGGGTTTTGTCCGTCTCTGCGTTTCTATTCTAGATCCGGTCTTAGATTTTCCATAAATTCAACATGGGCTTCAGAAAAATGGTATTTCCAGATTTGCTATGATGTGAGGTAGGTATTTTACTCCATTATTCTTTGCTTTCATTTCTAGATTTACACCCCTTATCAATTACAAATAAATGTAAATGGTTAAATATGGCATAGGTCTCTTTTATATGCAAATCGTTATTATGCAAACCCTATTTAGGAGACCATCCAAATTTATACCTTACAGATGGTAAGTAAGTACTAAATGCCAACCTAGCATTCATTTACTCTCCACTACCATGAATTGGATAAGAAGAAAAGTTGTAAATGTAAAGAACTTTGGTAATGAGTTTGATTTAAATTTGTGGGACAAAACATAGCCAAACCACTCAGACTTATATCTCCACAGAAAATACTTGCTTTACATCAGTTCTTTATCCATTGGGAAAATTCCTAAATACAATATTAAAGCTGAAACACCCTATTGGTAAAGATTCAAAGCCATAAACATAAATATCTCAGATCACCACTGGTAGATCCTTAAGCAGATAACTAGATAGAATCAATGTAATATCCAAAGCATTTTAATTTCATCTAAGATCAAAGAGTTGTGGAATACACATATGTATAAGCAAGAATTATACAGTAAGCCAAAAAACTTACAACCCACAGAGATATCACAAAGGAGAGACTTAAAACCTGAAAATACTAATATTAAGTATGATTAAGTTTTGCTTGTGCAACAATATGACAAGGAAATACATAGTTCAATAATATTCAAAAGATCATAAGATTTCTATTCTATCTCAACACAATTTTAAAATACATTTGATATATCCTAGACTAGAAACAAGTATAAGACTAATGCCTTCTACTTTCCCAATTCTCCAGCCCTTTCTAAATGGTCTTGAATATTCTTTTATAGGAACAGGAATGCTACAAGCTTAAGACCATTTAGGGTTAGGGTTTAAAACCAATCATGTAGAGAATTTAATTCTGTTGTCAAGTTGAAACACTATCTCTCTTCAATCTGTACAATCTGATCTAATCTACAATCAATTTTTCCTAATCCATGGATGTGAGCACAGTACCCTGAAGTCAAAGAATTCCCAAACATGACTCTAAAAGTAACTCATATAAATGTAGAAATGACTAGGCGCCACTATATGCACTTATCCTTTGATTATAAAACTCTTATCTGTCAACTCTGGTCTTCAATGCATCTCAATATATCAGATTCGTATCCATCTAGTCTTCAACAACTGTTCAAAGTTGGTCCATAAGATTAGATTGATTCATTAATAGCTCTGAGATAAGATCTGAGTCCACCGCCATAAAACCCTCCGAGTCAAAGATATTTGAATATTTAAATTTTATTTATAATGACTATAGGTGGTGCGGACAACAAATTGGAAGGTCGAGATCAAGCCTCTACATATCTTTAAAACATGACCGTTGATCCTCTTAAGTTACCTAGGCTCACGATCAGATTGGACACGCATCAGCAAGGCACAATGCCTTACTGATTAGATCTTGCGCATCTTCCTTTTGAGCCTTTACACCTGTCGTCGGATCTTCTCAATACCTGCTTTGTCTTTAAATTCATTATATTGGAGTTGCTCTAGACCCACCAGTGACACGTGGCCTTCGGGTGCAATGCCTCAATGGATAGATTTTGATCACTTTTTCATTAAGGTTTTGCGTCGTCTGTCTGATCTATCAAGCCTTGCTTGCATTTTAATTTGTTTTTATCATCAGCCTTTAACTAGTCTTTAACCTGAATGTTAACTCTAGCTTATCTGAAGATTTCACGACTGTATAATCTCTAAGTCATGAGATAAAAACTTAACCCTTGAGTTTGCTTAGAGATTACGTGCAAGACACAGGATCAAAACAAGATCAACGATGCGCGTTTAATCTTGAAATATATTATGACATCATCTTTTAATGCGAGAATAAGCACCAACCACTCATCTCTACTTTAATCAATGATCCTCGCCAAGTCTCTAAATACTTCTGTACTTCATCAAATCCTTACAAGATTAAACGCCATCCCCAGATCTCTACTCTGATCAATGGCCACAATCCTTTTCCGTGCAAACTCCACTAGAACTCAAACTTACCTTTCTTAACCATGAATAAATATGGAGATTGCACGACTATGTGAAACTCGAAGTCGCCGAACCACTTGCCTAACTCAAGTTATATTATGAGATCACGTGCAGTCCATCAGATTACGTCAGAAAAATAACTCGATCAACGACCAATGCTGAATCTCAAGATATATTTGTACTTGCCCAATTCTCTCCAAGATTACAAGACAACCATAAAATCGATATTGCATCAACGGTTCTTGCTTAATCTTGAGATATTTAACTTAACCTTGAATCCATTACGAGATCACGCAACCAAAGAGAAAAAGTAACCCTGCCTCTGACTCTGGGTCTATCTGGAGATTTTGTGACCAACTGAGTCTCTGAATCGTTGAAATAAAATCTTAACTCATGGTTTACTTTGAGATCACACACCAGCCACAGGATTAGATTTGCATCGATGACCTGCATTGAATCTCCCAAAGGAATAGCTGACTTTGGTTTTATCTCATGCCATAACATGAACCGCACGATCAAATCAAGATCTACGGCCTGTGCAAAATATCCAAGAGAAAAGAGCATATTTTATTTCATCATGAGATTAGGAGATAAAGAGTCGCGATAAGTCACCAGATAAAAATGAAGGTTCCATCTTGGTTACGCTACTAAGAGATAGAGCAAAACATGATAAAACACACATGACATAAAAGATCTTAAGTGGCTCGAAAAGGTAACATGAAATTAGAACATGCCTTGAAGGGTTTAGGGTTTTAGCCAATTTTGACGCAATCAAGACTTAGGGCCTTAGGCCAGAGGCCATGAATAATTGATGAGACAAGGGGAAAGAGCTTGGAATCATAAAAATTTGGCTAGGGCTAATAGTGGCTTCGTCTGGGGATGCATGCCTCTTGCAAGCATGGCAAGTATTCAAGATTTCTGGGAGAAGTAGACCACCTACTGGAAAAGAAACCTAACTAACAACAGAAAAATAGAAAGAAAGAAAAATATATACAGACCAAACTGTCCATGGATTTTTCATACTTCAAGAAAAGTAAAACTTCAGCAATTGTCCATGAACTGACAATTCCATAATATTTCTGGTTAATTCCTTTAACATGTACGAATCAAAACCCCACTGGCCATGAATTATGTATGGGCCTAACCAAATAGGATCAAATTTGGCATGTTTCCCTTTGTCCTCTATTCAGGGATTCCACATCAAAACCATATCACCAAGCTCAAACTTCCTAGCAGTGGTTCTTTTGTCAAACATATCTTTGCACTATAATTGCAATTTGACATTCTTTTCATGTGCTTCCCTTCTTGACTCATCAAGTTGTATCAAATCCCGCAATCTGATTCTCATATCATCATCCAACTCATCACCATAAGTTTGGACAAATCCATACATTTGTAATAAATTATTCTGGGGCAATCTGGCATGAATACCATAAACTAAGTCAAAAGGTGCACATCTAATTGCCTTTTTTACTGTTACTCAATCGACACATAGAGCAAGCTACAATTTTGAATCCCAGGTCCTTTTGTTTGCATCCAGCACTCTCTTGATAATCTTTATCAGGCTCTTATTACTGGACTCTGCCTGACCATTGCCTTGAGGGTGATATGGGGAAGAATAAGAAGCTTGAATCCCATATTGATGACATAAGTTATTGAATTCCTCTGATCTGAAGCACATTGCATTGTCCACAACAATAGTTTTTGGACAACCAAATCTAGTCAAGATATTCTGTAACATAAAATCAATCACAATCTTGCTATTGGCTCTTTTAATGGGAATTGCTTCCACCCACTTGGTAAAATAGTCAGTTGCTGCTAGGATCCATGAGTGACCCCCACTAGACTTATTAGGGATCTCACCAATGAAATCCATCCCCCATTTATAAAAAGGTGCATCAACTACAAAAGGATTCAAAGGAAGATTCCCATCAAACTTTAGCTTGCCTGTAAATCTCTGACAAGCATCACACTTTCTAACATATTGATGAGCATCCTTGAAAATTGTTGGCCACCAAAAACTAGATCTGATATTCTTATGGGCAGTAGTCTTAACCATGTAATGGTCACCACATGCACCATCATGCATTTGTTTTAAGATATCCTCAGATCTTTCATGGTCCACACACTTGAGCAATACCCCTTCATTGCTCCTCCACCATATTTTTCCTTCAATTATTGCATACTTTAGAGCATGCAACTTGACTCTTCTCTTTTAATTATCATTCATGTCAAGGGGAAGCACCATCTTCTGCAAGTATCTAATGATGTCGTTGTACTAATCAGAACAATCCATATCACAAATGTAAGGTATTTGCTTCTCTTCTAGCACATCAATGTGATTTGAATCTAAATTGTTTTGAGCCATGAGTTTAGCAGGTCCTAGACTTCTTACCAACTTAGTAATATGGATGCCAATATTAAACTCTTGGATCTTATTGATCCATCTGCATCTCCTCCCTGAGACCTCTTGTTAAACTAATATATCTTTCACAACAACACTTGGCACATAAGCAATTATGATTGCTCCTACCAAATAGCATCTAAATACTTTAACAACCTTGACCAAAGCATAGGCTTATTTTTCCATAATATTATATTTCATGTCTGCTACCTGCAAAGACTTACTGAAGAAAGAAATAGGTTGTTCATAGCCTTCTGAATTCTTCTGCAATAATATTGCAGCAACAATATTATAAGAAGCAAAAGATAAAATTTGAAGTGGCTTGGTATAATCAGGGGTTATCAGAACAAGAGCATCTTTAATAGTCTTCTTGATATCTGAGAAAGCCCTACATGCTTCTTGAGTCCATTCCACTTTGGATCCTTTCTTCATCATCTTTGAGACTGACAAACTAGTCTCTTCAAAGTTTGTAACAAACCTCCTCAAAAAGTTCACTTGTCCAAATAAGGACTGTATGCTCTTGACATTCTTGGGCTGAGGGACTTTATCAATTACACTCACCCTTTCAGGGTCAATTCTAACTCCATCTTTAGAGACAATTTGTCCTAAAATCTTTCCCTTTGTCTCCCCAAAAACACACTTCTTTGGGTTAAAGGAAACCCCATACTCTAGTGCTCTTATAAAGACCTTTTCAAGATGATCACAATGTTGATCTTCTTTTGCCGAAAAAGCAGTAGGATCATCTTGATAGACTGCCAAAAACTTGTTTATAAAATCTGCAAACGCCACATCTAAGGCTCTTTGGAAAGTAGCTCCAGCATTTGTCAAGCCAAAGGGCATCCTGACATAGACATAAGTTCCCCAGGGTGTGGTAAATGCAGTCTTGAACTGTTCAGTTTCCTTGACCTTGACCTGATTATACCCCGAAAAGCCATTCAACATGGACATCAATTCAGACCCAGTGACTCTTTGCAACATTGCTTCCATGTTGGGCAATCCACAATTGTCATTGAAAGAGAATTAACATTTAAATTTCTAAAGTCTACACATAGTATGATATCTCAATTTTTCTTTCTTACTGGTACCAAATTGGATACCCATGTTGAATGCCTTATAGGCTTTATGATTCCAGCATCCCTCATCTTTTTTAATTCATCTTGCATCTTGGGTGCTAGAGTGGGATTGATAAGTCTCAACTTCTGTCTAAAAGGCTTAGTGCCTTCTTTTAATGGAATCTCATGCTGGAAAAGATATTCTCTATATGCTTTCAAATCATCATAAGACCATGCAAAAACATGTCTATATTTTCTGAGAAGATCTAACAATGAATTTTTTAGCTTGGGGGACAAGTTCTTACCAATATATACCTTTTTAGGATCTTGATCTATACCCAAGTTTATCTCCTCCAAATCCTCAGGTTTGCTCACCGTGCTTGCTGACAAAGACTTGTCTTTGTTATCAAAGGCTCTCTCAAGTATAACCAAACCTTTGGGTACCTTATTTGATTTTAGTTGGAGAACTTCCTTTCCAAGAATATTGTCTTTCCCATCTAAGGTCTCCAAAAAACCACTAAAGTCCATCTCTTTTTCACCAAAGTTTGATTCACAAGACAAGAATCTCAAAATATCCATGTCATCATTAAAAACTTGCCAACTTTTAGCATTGTTTGGAATGGATGGTCTAGATTGAACTTCTATTTCAGAGATCCCTGCAAAAGTAATATCTTTAGGCCTCGAGGCAATATTATCTAGCAGGTCTGCCATCTTATTCTGACTCCTGTCCATCCAATCAATGCCAAATGCATCAAAGTTTTCAATTTCATCCCAAACAACATTCCTATACTGTTTTAATCTCTGATTCTTTGAAGCATATTTGGATCTTATTTGAGAGATAACTAACTCAGAGTCCCCAATGACCCTAATACACCTAATCTTGTGTCTTGAAGCTAATCTCAATACTATTAGCAAAGCCTCATATTCTGCAATGTTTTTAGTGCAGGTGAATAAAAGAGAAAATGAGAACTTGTATGTCTTACCACTAGGATCTATTAGTAACATTCCTGCACAATCTCCTTCCTTTGAGCTTGCACCATCACAATACATTGTCCATAAGTTAGTCTTGTCTGTAAGATTTTCCTTCTCTTCTGACAAAAGCATATGTTGAACATTCCTCTCAGCCTTGCTATTTTGGACTTGAAAAGATCCAATGTCAGTATCCAAGAAACAATTAATTGCTTCATCTTCACTCTCCTCAATCATGTGGGGAGTTCTGACCTCTATGGATATTTTGACATTTTTACCAACTATTTCAAATGTTGCAAATGACAGATCACACTAGATACTCCCTCCCACTGAGGCACTCCATTTCCTAGACAATAACATCCCATATTGAGGTGGGATGTCAACTACTAGGACACTCATTGTTAGTAAATTCTCTGGAAATGCATCAAGTGTATAAGGAAAAGCCTTAATAGTACCTATGATAGGCACATCTCTTGAATCCATAGCTTGGCATCTCCCATGAGGCGTATCCACCCGCAATCCCATTGATTTCATTATTTCTGCAGGCATGACTATGTTAGAAGATCCTAAATTGATCATGCAATTCTTAAGCATCTTTCCATTAATAATTAATGTTAAGAAAAAAAGGATCCATATCTCCCACAGGAGGAGTGACTTGATTTGTATTTAAGAAGATCTAAGGGATCTTAGAAACAATCTCATCTGATTCCTTTCCCTTTGTATCGGGTTTCTCCTTACTATTCTTTTTCTTCTCATCCATTTCTGATGTCAAGGCTCTTGTGGTAGAAACACTATTCATCCATGTCAAAGTTGTCTCCTTGTGTTCAGGAATCCTCATCATTTCTAAAAGTGGACCCTGACTATGATCTATGAGAGCATTTGTCTCATGTCAACATGAGTATAATTGATATCAGAACTACCTTGCTTGATAGTAACAATACTTCTATCCTCTTTTTGAGTAGCCAAACTTGGCTCAACTCCTTTAACATCTTTTGGAATAGAAGAAGCATTCATATCTGGGGTCTTTTCTTTAATCTTATGGACAATATTTGGATCACTTGGTTTATCCTTTGTTCTAACCTTTATCTTCCTCACATCCTCAGTATTTTTTTCTCTTTCTGGTGTCTGCTTGAGGCTTATTTTTGCATCTGTAATAAACATGCCAGCTTGCCTGCCATCTGCACTACCAACTATCCTATTTCTCAGATTATAGTTACTTTGTGCTTGAGCAACCAAGTTTTCTATGATTCAAGCCCTCTTTGCATCTGAAGGTCTTCTTTCCATAAAAGGCTCTTTTCTACTTGTAGCATTACACCTTATTTTTATCAATGTCTGCTTCCTTTTCATCATATGAAAGCACATCTTGATCTTCAACTTAATCATCAGACTCCTCTTCATCTAATGAAGAAAACTCTTGATTTTGGCCTTGATCATCAGATTCTTCACTTTTCAAATCTGCAGACGCCATTCCATTCCAAACATCATCATATAGTTTTTCCTCGTCTTCTCTTTCTTGTTGGGTCTGACTTAGATACATCTTCAGAGCAAAAACACAATTGTCTAGATTGTGTGGAGATTCACACTCATCACACCAATAATACTCACTACACATATTAGCTGAATTTCTTTAAAGAGGGTCTAGAGTTCTATCATCTGGCTTATCTTTCCTTTGTGGGATAATAGGTTGCCCATCCTTGAATTGGGTTCCATAGGGGTGATTTTGCATCCTATTTTGGGGATTATAACTGTTATAGGATGACCTATTCTTGTTTGGAGCTCTAGGATTTTTACTCTCTCCAGGCTTTAGGTCCTTTATAACACTGAAAAATCTGCTTCATATTGACCTCCTCTTTAGGTTTAGCATTTGAGAGTCTATCTGAGTCCTTCTTAGCATACTTCCCATCATCTCTTCTACCCAACTTCCCAGAGACCTTGAAATTAGTTTCTATATTGATAGTTGTCTTATAATCTTCTCTTATAGTCTTTGGATTCTCGTCTCTTAGGAGGTATCCCATCTTAGAATCAAAAGCATTAAGATAAGTGACTAGACAAACCTTAAAGGAGGGGATTGCATTTGCACTAAATATTTATTTCTTCAAACTATTGGAAATGACAAAAGATAGTGATAACAATGTTCTACGTCATACTACTGAAATGGTTTAAAATATATCAGATACTTCCATGAAAGATAAAATAGAGCAGGATTTTATACTTTTTGAGCACAAAGTTGTCATGGAAGAAAGAGATGAGAATATTTGCTTAGTGGCATAGTACCTCTTCCTGCTGGTCATCCTACTGCTATATTTGTTGACATGGAAATGATAAAAGTTGTTGAAGAAAATGTTGATAATGTTTGAACTTAAAACTTCGATTCAAATTTCTCAAGTCTCAAAACTTGGAAAAGTTCATGCATAGCTCTCTAAAATCTTATGTTGAATTTTGCAACATCTTCATTCTAATTCTTTTTAATATTATTGAATTCATTCAACACGAATCCCTCATTGGTCATATCACCATATTTCTCCTTAAAACAATCCTTTAGTGCATTCATAGATCTTATGGAATGATGAAGTAAAGCCTCAAACCAATTCCTAACATCCTCAACCAGAGATAGAACAAAGAGCTTAATAATTACATCCTCACGTCCAACATTATAATCATCCATGGCATGTGTGAAAATTTTTAGATGCTCCTCACATGTGATTAGATTGTTCCCAACAAATTTAGGAAGCTTATCCCTAATTTCATTAGGAATTGTATTAGGATAACCAGGAATATTATGAAATGAAAATCGCTTGTACCTTTCTTCATGAGGAGGTCCTCCTTGAGACGAGGTATTAAATTGAGAAGCAAAGGCATTAACATTTGATGTTGTAGCTCCTTCTACGCCAGGATGAGAGAACCCATAAGACTGTATGAGAAAGTCAACTTTCTTTTTCATCTCTAGAGTAGCAACATAATCTTGTGCTTTCTCCAATATCTTAGCCATGATCTCTTGTTCTCTTTTAGATTTTTCAAGATCAATATCCAGCTTGGACATTTGATCTGCTGGAGCTTTGAGATTTGTGGGTTCATTTACTGAAACCCTTGCCATTTTCTGCTTTCCTTTATCTTTAGGGCCTTGTTGATCAAGTATTTGATGAATGACAGGTTCCTCTTCAAATTTCTTAGGCTCTATAACATAATTGATAACCTCCTAGTTTCATACTTCCATCTTCAATTGCTCAATTCTGATCATCTTTTGCCTTTTCTCATCTTCCTTTTCTTTGTTTCTCTGGTGTGTGAGGGCCATTGCCTTTTGGAGACGTCTTGTCCATTCTTCTTCTTCTTCATCAACAACATATTCTAAATTAGGAAGGGTGATGTTAGATCCATCTCCTCTCTTTCACTAGGAGAATTATAATATTCATTTGTACCCAGTCCCACATCTGCATCCTCTTCATATTTAGACGCATTTCCTTCTTGGCTGCGTTGGACTAGTCTTTCTTGTCTAATCCCACCTTCTTGTCTTTCATTTTGAGGGAGTCTTCTATTACCCCTTTCTTTCCTGGGTTGCCCAACTCTAGATGTAGTTGGGACATCATCTCCCAACCACTCATCATGATTTTTATTTTTCTGAGACCTAGTAATTCTATAACTCATATTGGAAAGTGCGTGACAAAATGAATTTTTAATACTCAACACTGCTGCAATCCATTTTTTAATTGCTGAAAAATGCTAAAATCTATGGTCTAGTTCCCACCAACAAAATGTATGTAAATAATATTTTTTTCCTCTGATTTCAGAATATGTTTTAGATGACATGTACAACTAATGCAAAAAAAAAAGAAAGATTGGTTTTCAATATATATTTTGTCTGTTATAACTATTCAAAGTCGGAGTTACCCGAAATTAACAGTTTTTGTCTCCTGCCTAATTTGCCCTAGTAAATCTATACCAAATACAAAAAAAATTATATATTCTTGAAAAGGACTCTCTCATCTAGTGTTAAATATAAGTTTTAAATTTTTCTGACATGATTTGCTATTTTTTTATTTTTTTGAAAGAGCGTGTTCTTCAATGTTAAAATACCTACTTTGAGTTTTTTCAACTTATAATATATTATATGTAATCAAAACACTATAAAAATTATATGACCATAATCTAGACTCCGAGCTCTACAAAAGGGTATTTTTAGATTTTAAAGAAAGTTGATTTTTGATGGAGAAATCAGTTGCATAAGTGATAAGTTCTATAATTTTGAAATTTTTGCCTATTTGGCTGCCACATAGGCAGTTTCGGCCGGAACTGGTTTGGCCGAAACCCCCTATATAAATGTGTGCCAATTATTCATTGATACAAGATAGTTGGCTTATATTTACTCATGAATTTTTGGCCAGAACTCATTTGCCACATCGACGCCACATGGCACCACGTATGTACAACCGAAAACATTTCGACCGAAACTGTTTCGACCGAAACTACGAAAATGGTCCTCAAGTGCGACACAACTTCATACTTTTACCCATGAAATTAACTAGATGTTTGATGAATACAACCTTTCATGCCATAGTTTCTTATTGTGATGATACAATTATATAAATGTTCACATAAGTAAATTATTAAACATGATTAATAACATCTATAATTGTTCATAATAAACTAAAAAATTCCCCATCGTGACTTGATACAATTGCAGTTTATGAAGACCAGATGCCACATGTGAGGCTATAAGGAATTCACAGTTAGGGCAACACTGAGCATTTATTATTTATAGCAACAAGGGTGAGTAGTTACTCGGATCCTTTGACTTTTGCCAAGTTTAGTGAAATACTATTGATGAACACGACTGTGCTACTAGAGTGTACCGAGTAACCAATGACCTTTTTAGGGGAAATAAGTGATAAAAGGTTGATGATAGTGTTAAAAGTGGGCCACCCCCTAATTTTGTATGCGGTGAAGGCCATTTTAGGCTTAGAATATTTGATGATGTATTATCGTTATAGGGTTAACTCTAATATCAACTCAATGTTCTTGGCACTAAAACTGTATTTGGGAATCTTGAAGTCTAAGGCTAAGAAATTTTGCCAAATCATATTCAAACATGCATTCTTGGGAGAGATTGATGCATTTCTTGATAATGTGGAGAAAAATCTATTGATGCCTCTACCGCGTAACTATTACTTGACTGATTACTATGGTGGGGTGGTAAAGAATCATTCAATAGTGAGGGCACTAGAGACATACCGATTGAAAGCTAAGCGGGGGGACATGCATTGAAGCCTCCTCTTTCTGCAGTATTTGTCCCATACAGTGGAGTGCCTGACCAATGAGTGGCAACTGTATTACACAAGGGAGGAAGGCTTGCTAAAAGAAGACAAGGATAGTGATGGAATTGTGGTCATGGTAGAGCTCTTGAAGGATGGTGGGGAATGGAAGGAGAACAACAAAAAAGATGTGGAAGAAATCACAAGGAGCCCCACACATCATGTGTGTGGTGTAGATTACCCAGTGGTTGTAAGGGCCATGATAGTTGTAAAAGTCAGGATGGAAGAAGTTGACTAATGAAGGGTATCTATCCATGTTTGTTTAGTCTACTATGACAATTAATGTAGTGTTTCTTCCACATTTTGATCTAGGGATGGAAATTTTTTTTGTCTATTTTTGTTATAAGGCATATAGATAGAATTATAAGCTCTAGAATGTATTTGAAGCATGGCAGGTTAAGGGTGGTTTATACAAGTAGTCCGGTTATGATCCATTTTGTCAAGGAGCCAAGGAAGGCATAAAGTAAACACAAGTGGAATGCATATAGTGATGTAAAAATGATGTAAAGAACCTTTTTTGATATCAATATAAAGGGAGTTAGCCTATTCGAGCTATTAAATTAACATAAAAAATAATTTAGCAAAAATACATATTTAGGCTAAGCCCTAGCCAAAATAGTAAAACAATTGGCACAATAATATAAACCCATTACATTTCATGATTAAAAAGCCAAAGATTCCAAATAGAACAACACAATATTCTCTTTATTTTACATTCCATGTAATGATTTCACAATATGAAGCGAAATAAATCGATTCAAGTAAACCTTGAAGGACATATAGACAAATACAGACATTTTAGGGATCATGGTTTGTAGGCACTAGCCCCAACACTATAGGGCTCAGTATAAGTGTATAGAAATAGATAAACCCATATCATTGATTGCAAAGAGCAAGGACAAAATGATGGGCAAAGGTTTCCTGATGCGTGAACTGCATGTATGATGACTAATATTATTATATACCAATTACATTTCATGAATAGAAAACTAGAGTTTCCTAATAGAACAAAACAATGTTCTCTTTATTTCGCATTTCATGTAGTGATTTCGTCGTATAAAGAGAAAGAAATCGATTAAGTCAAGCCTTGGACAACATACAAATAAATGATGACAAAATACATCAAACTGCAAGTGGGAACGAACACATGTATGAGGTTTGGTGATGCATGAAGAGCATGTATAATGACTAATCCTAAAACTCGTAAAAAAACAAGCACATTATTGTATACCAATTATATTTCATGGATAAAAAACTAAAGATTCTTAATAGAAGAATACAATGTTCTCTTTATTTTACATCCTGTGTAATGACTTCATAGTATAAAAAGAAATAAATTGATTAAGTCAAACCTTGGATGACATATAGAGAAATGATGAAAAATACATCAATCTGTGAGTAAGAATGAACACATGTATGATGTTTGGTGATGTGTGGAGAGCATGTATGGTGAGTAATCTTAAAACCAATAAAAAAAATAGGCACATTATTATATATCGATTACATTTCATGAATAGAAAACCAAAGATTCCTAATAGAACAACATAATGTTCTCTTTATTTCACATTTTGCGTAATGATTTCATAATATAAAGAGGAACAAATCGATTAATCAAACCCTGGACAACATATAGAGAAATGCTAAAAAAATACATCAAATTGCAAGTGGGAATGAGCACATGTACGAGGTTTGGTGATGTGCAGAGAGCATGTATGATGACTAATCCTAAAACCAATTAAAAAATTCACACATTATTGAATACCAATTACATTTCATAAGTAAAAACCAAGATATTTTGAATAATAATGTATACCCTTTACATTTAATGAATAAAAAATTTGAAGATTTCGAATAATAATGTCCACCCATTACAATTCATGAAAGAAAAACCAGAGATTCCCAATTATAATGTATACCAATTACATTTCATGCTTTAAAAACCACATATTCTGAATTATAATGTAAACCCTTTAAATTTCATGAATAAACGACGCATGAGATAGTGAATAATAAAGCAAACCCATTACATTTCATGACAAAGAAACCAAAAAATTCATAATAAAATAATAAAATGTTCTCTTTATTTCAAATTGCATGTAATGATTTCATAGTAAATAGCAAAAAAAATTTGAACGACTCAAACCCTCGACGACATATAGAGAAATGATGAAAAATGCATCAAACTGCAAATACGAATGAGTTGAAGCAATGTTTACAACAAAATGGAATGGTTACATTTGAGGGGAGGTGTTACATAAAAACATTGCATTCAAACCCTCGACAACATGCAAAAAAATCATGACAACGCGAAGTGTTCGCCAGAAGCAAAAGACAAAGGGCTTGGAAAACAATTCCCAAAACTAACCTAAACGAACAGTTTAGGGCTCTTGCCTTTGCATGCGCTGCCCCCAAAAACATTGGCAACGTGTGATTCCCCACGTGGAGATGGGTGCTTAGATGTTTATGGATGGAGTGTCGAATTATTTTAATGAGATTTTGAACGATTTTTGGAAGGTGATGTTTAATGATTTTATGAAAACTCTATCCTAATGCAAAAGTGATCAATGATACTGGGCTGACAATCAATTTTGTTAATAATTAAATATTTTAATATTTTGACATTAGGAGATTTATGTTTTTTTTAGTTATATGGTGAACGATGCATGATAGTTCATGTTTCGGTTAACACTTTGAAATGGCCACAATTGAACCCTTTAACGTTCAACAATCTCTATAGAGAGTTTCATTAATACCCTAAAGCCAAGAAATATTTTTTTAGGTGTCAACTCATATACGAAGACAACAACAAAAAAATGTCAAAATTGACATATAGGCTCTATAGATACACAACGTCACGGTGTGCAATATTCGTTCCCCTAATATATAATTACATTATGAATGAATGATTTTAATAATGTCCACGAGACCAAACAGTCTAAGGGACCAAAAAAGCTCACAACCTTAAACAAATTCCATATTCCTTTCTATTTTCAATTTTCTTTTATGAACCTTAACCAACAAACCAATAGTTTGGTTGATCTTATCCTCTTAAACTCCGCATGTTGTCAACTTTCTAGATGATTTCATATTGAGCCCGAATATCGTCATAAGCTACACATTCTGTGAGAAAGTGCCATTCAGTTTCAATTGTGCCCGTCCTACAAAACATGAAGTTCTCTCCTCTCAAGTCTCTTTGGGCCTCTTCCATCTACATGTCTCGCATGTGAGATGAGATGATGCAATCGCGTCCCCAATTGTATCATTAACAACCTTGCTTTCCCTTTAATAACAACCCTTAAATATCCTTTCTCTCCATGGTTGGATTGAACTCTTAAATGTAGTAACTTTTGAATTAATTAATGAAAAAGAAGAAGAAGAGAACAAAACCCCATATTTCCGAACTGTTAACGACACGGAGCCGTACGAAACTACCGCAACAAGTTGGGTCATGGAGGAAGTGCAGCCACGTTCATATGAAATCTCTTCTTTGACATTATCAAAGACAACTTGTAGGCTTCACTGTGAAACGTATACAAACCAAAACCCACAAAACACCTGCCGTAAAGTAATAACAAAACAAAACAAAGAAGACAATGAAACAGGGTAACAGATCCTGACATTAAACCCTAGAAAAACCCTCCTTCCAAAAGACCGTAACAGTCACCTTTTTTCCCAATTCTGCCAGATTTAAAAGAATATTTGCCTGCAAACGACGAGGAAATGACAACGGACTAATCTAATAGTATCGTTCTTTTAGGGGTTAAAAACGATGATTTATGACTGGGTTCATGGATCTGAAGCAGACCGCATCAGACTGTTCAGTGCAAAATATTATGCTGCCTGTGCTGGCGGAGGGATGGTCAGTGCGGGCGCTACACATCTTCTCATTACGCCTTTGGACATGCTGAAAGTTAATATGCAGGTGGATGTTTATTGCAGTTGAGATTATTTTTGTTATTTTCTACAAATTAGAATCTTTAAGTCTTGTTTTGACGTGTAAACGTATGTGTAAATATGGAAATTAATGAGGACTTTTTTAATTCCTTTTTTCCCTTCATGTTGAAGTGCATCCGTGCTCTCATGATTTGTTGATGTGTGTCAAAATGTAATAGCTAATATGCAGGTGCATTATTTTTTTCCTGGTTACTTTAAACTTATACATTGTAGGGTTTTATCACGAGGAGTAAATTCACGTGAAAATGCAGAGTTAAAAAGCAAATGTATTTTTGCTGCTTTTATTTACTTTTGAACGTCGCAGCATTTCACGAGGGGTAAGTCTATGAGTGAATCTGGAAATAATATTCAGGTTTACCTTTTCCCTCTTTCTTTAAATTTAAATGTTTGAAGATTTCTACATGGTAAATTTATGTAGAATTTTTTGAAAGTCAACCTCCAGGCGTTCTTTTGCTGTTTTTTCCATCAATTTTAGTGTTTTCACTTTCCAGGCATGTTTTAGTTGTTTTCCTATAATTTAAATATTGTAGGGTTTGATGATGATGAGTACATCCGTGTCGAAATGCGTGAGTTAATATGCAGGTGTATTTTTCTGTTTTCTTTACATTTAACTGTTGCAGGATTTCATGGCGATGATTTTTTTTAGATTTCTAACTGTAAATTTACGTGTAAACATGGAAGTTGATTTGTAGGCGTATTATTGTTGTTTAAAGTTTTCCTTTAAATTTGAACTTTCAGTATTTTTTGACATGTACCCAAGAATATGAAAATAAAATGTGGGTGCATTTTTTTTTGATTCCTGTAAATAATAATATCTTAGGGTTTCATGATGACGTGTAGATTCATGATGCTACATCGAATCTCATCTTTACACGGGTTACCTTTAGAGTCTATGTCAAAATTTATGTTCCTCCTAAGCTTAGGAGCGCCGTATCTTTCCATCAACTATGAGTGCTCATATCCCTTTAATGAGCAAAATGTTACATTAAACATTATGGTAGAGCTTATAGAGAACACAGTGGCGGTCTTGTGTGCTTAATATGGATACATTTGACCATGCCTCTGGGTACCCCCACAATGACACATATGGGTAGACTTACTTCCACGCAGTGCTACAAGTGGATCCCTAACTCAAGGTGTCGCCATGGCCACAATAAGGTGCTCCTCATGAGAATGGATTTTGGATCTGCGGTGCGAAAAATCATCATTCCTCACAACTGACCCCAAACCTTTGTTGATGGGCTCTATAGAATATTTTATCTATTGCAGCACCAATATTTCCATTGGCACCAATTGACGCAAAAGCTTGATCTCCTCAAGCTCAGTCATCCCCTTATCTTGTGGGGTGGAGTTCCCCGGTAAGACTTGATGGGTTTTATCCTAAAATCACTCTTTTGTTGTTGTGCCTTATACAATATCGTATCTATTGCAGCAGCAATATTTCCATTGGCGCTGATTCATGTAAAAGCTTGATGTCTTCATACTCAGTTGTTCCCTTACCTTGTGGGGGTGGAGTACCCTATAAGATTTGATGGGTTTGATCCTAGTGTGCAGAATTGTGACCCTTAGGATAGGACGGACTGTTCACTCTGCTGCAGTTCATCCATATTCAATAGAAGACACAATTTCATATGTGGAGCAGCAGCTGTTCATCATTACTGATGATTCCATTGCATTATGAATCACCAGCTACACCTGAACATATGCAGATTGAGTCAGATAGAGGGATAGACAGTCATTCATTTCTATGGAATAATAGAATTTTGTACAAGGACGCAATGGAACCATATCTTTCCAAATAAAGGATGTCATTTGTGCATGGAGTTTTGCCACATCTATTTTAGCATACTCTTTATACAGCCTGAGTTGGTCTAGTTGTGCTCGTGAAAAAGAGGTCACAAGTTCAAACCCCATAGGGGTAAGGTATGTATGCCTTGTTTGTAGCACAGTTAGGTGCCTCCCGCAAGGAGTACAGGGTAGTCCCATACTACTGTCACCATATGTAGACCCAAAAGCAGATGGCTGGTATCATGGGTTATAAAAGCTCCTTTCCTTTCTTTCAATCTTTAATATTTTATATTCAATCTTGTCTTTAATACTTTATATTCAATGATGTGTACAGCAGTGGTTGAATTTATTATCTAAATAGAGAACCCAAAAATAATCAACAGATGTATATTAAATGTAATTATTTATGTGCAGCATGGGTACATAATAATATCCTCTGTTGCAAGACTCGCCGAGTACTCAGCGAGTGGCAAGTACTCGTCGAGTTCTCAGGCTCTGCGAGTTTTGTAAAACTCGCCGATTACTCGGCGAGTTTTAAAGAAAAACTCGGCCTTGGTTTTATTCCTTCATTAAACAGCAAAAAAACGTCTTTTTCATTCTTATTTTCACATTTGCAGCAGTTGGGTTTGAGTTTCCAGTTTTGCAGCTTAGGGGTGGGAGGATTTATACAAATATAACATTTAAGTATAAGTCTTATACTTTAAGTTATATTTGTATAAATACTTTCCAGGATGTTTGAGATAGGTTCCAACTTCATAGGAGTTAAGATGCAGATTCTAGATTTTGGGGGTTTTCGAAAAATTCCAGACTTCGCCAAATTTCAGGATTCAACAAGCTTCAGTAGGGTTACCTCCCACAATCCATCATGGCTTTCTAAGGTCAAATGAAGCTGGCAAAAGGATTCTCAAAGGGTTTTAACTTGTTTAATCACAAATCACTTGGTTTTGACCCCATCTCTATGACAAACTTAGCTTAGCTCTCACCCAAATCCCAGACAGACGTGACTTACCAACAGGCCAAAATCACTCAAACCTCATTTGCCGGACCTAGGGACTTGAAAACAGCCACCGACAAAGACTACCTAAGAGCTAGTTATGAAGACTTTGACATTTGGCATTGATCAATGATCAAGCATCATAGATTCATACTATGAAATACCAGGATGGAGAGCGAGTCACACACATCATCAGAGATACTGAGCGAGGAGGCACAGTCACGCCCAGTGCAGGGTTCTACTACTAGGACTCGACCATCTAGTTCCTCTCTCGTATTTGTTAGTAGAGGTGGGAAGAGGAAGATGTAATTGTGATGATGTATTTATTTCTAGTTTTGTAGAAACTATTTAGTAATATTTTGCTTCTAGCCATCAACATCCCGCATGAGAATGCGATTTTGTACCCACTTTGCATTTATATGTATCTAAACTCAACTATTTTCTTTTGTGCTCTCATTAATAAACTCATTGGATGCATGCTCTCATTGAATTTTGCAAAAAAAATGCATTTCTAATTAAAATTAAGCTGTTTTTTAAGTTCCCGAGTTTTTTGCTGAGTTTTTACAAAAACTGACCGAGTTTTTCCCGATTTTTTTTTTCAGACCTTAGCGAGTTTTTGCCAAGTGCGAGTTTTGTAACTCAACTCTAATTTCATTAAGAAGCTGGGGAATAATTAAATCAAAACTTGGCATACATGGAAGACTTGTTTGTTATGGTTAGTTCAGTTTAAGTTTAGGGTCCAACGCAAGAACAAAGCATATGCCAAGTCGGTCTCCTCTGCACTTGTTGCAAGCTTGTCTATTGAGAAAGGTTATAATTTGCCCACAATTATATGACAGCTAAGCTGGAACCCTTGTTTGCCTGCCAAATGCCACAGAACACATGTTTGGACTTGCTGGACTGACATTTCTGTTGGATTCTGCCATAAAGAATAGGGCGTGGTCTTGGTGCCTGTATGGTATGCAAACACATTTTATTACACTTGCTGTTAAATCAACAGCTTAATAAAGTTGGGATTAAAAAATTAAAATGAAATATTTTAAATTTGTATTTTTTAAATTTTTAAGTTGTCTCTTCCTTGATTTGGATAAATGTTTATTCACCTTATGGAATGACCATTAGAGCCCTTGGCTTTCTCCCAGTGTAGAATGCCACTTGGAGTGATAAGTACATCAAGAAATGGTTTGGTACTACAAAAATGTGTATATTTGTTTCATTAAGGCAACAAACTTCCCAAGATATTGGAGCCCTATGTACACATGTTAAGCATTCCATGAACATTGGGCTTTGTTAGTAGTAAGTACATGCAAATTGTCTTCATGGATTTCAACTTTGTGACTAGGTTTGGCGAATGCTCAGTATTTTACCAGTCAATCTACATCATGCCGGAAAACTTTATGTGGATTAAAAGCTCATGTGATTTGCTTGTAATTTTTTATTTGGGTAAAATATATTATGCTCCATATGGGTAGTAAGATATCAATCAAAAATATTCTTTGAAAGTGGTAGTTGAGATCAAGAACGTTATTTATGAAATGCGCCTTTCTGTCCAAATAAAAGTCTATCTAATATGAAACACAGATCTGGTAGGAATTGATTGGCTTATGACATTTCTTTTCTTGTATTCACTAATGCAGGTTGATCCTACTAAGTATAGAAACATTTGGTCAGGGTTTGGTGTAATAGTAAGGGAACAAGGTCCAGCAGGCCTATGGAAGGGCTGGGCAGGGAAGCTTTTTGGTTATGGTGTCCAAGGTGGCTGCAGGTTTGGTTTGTATGAGTACTTCAAAAAGTACTACTCTGATGTTGCTGGGAAAAATAACTTGAAGCATCACAAGACTAATATCTACCTAGCAGGCAGCGCTTCCGCACAAATAATTGCTGACATTACCCTTTGTCCTTTCGAAGCTGTAAAAGTAAAGGTTCAGACACAGCCCAGATTTGCTAAGGGCTTGGTAGATGGATTTCCAAAGCTATACGCAACTGAAGGCTTGTCAGGGTAAGCAATGTTGATACTTTGGAACTAAAATGCATGTAAATGTTAATTTAATTGAGTGAAAGCTTTCTTGCATGTTATTTGATTGTTTCTCTTATATTTGGAAGTTGTGGGTTTGTAAATAGCCAATCTGAAAAATGCATACATTGTTACTCTTACAGGTTTTACAAAGGAATTGTACCTCTGTGGTGTCGAAATCTTCCATGTAATTTTTCTCTTCCATTTAACTTAGATTCATTCAACTGAGTATAATTTAATCCCTTTTCCATTGTAGATTGGTAAATGGATTTTCAAAATGCTTGACAGCTTTAAATGGAATAAGATGAAATACTTCTGTTTACGTAGCTGACAAATATCCCTTTGCTAAGATATTCATATTATTCAATGCTAGCCTTACAAAGAAAATGGAAGCCAAATATATGTTCCTAATTGCTAATATTGTATGCAGTGCCCAACTACTTGTCCCCATTTCACTGGATCTAAAATTCCCACCTGGTTAAGTAGCAGTTGCGGTAGAATCTTTCATTGTGTTCCCTTCTTTTGAGGGTGCTTTAAAAAACTATCCAAAGGCAGAGGTTGGTTTGAACCAAGGTGTTTGCAATTCGGCAATTGGTTTGGGCATTTGATTATTGTGAATCTCACAGAAGCAAAATATTATTTTCTCAGGAATTCTTGGGAAAACCAAAGGATAGATATTTTTAATTTATCAGGACAAAATTGGGAAAAGACTGGGAATATACCAGGCTAAGGCTAGAGTTAGGGTTAGGGAACAGTCAGAAAAAATACTAATGGTTAACCATAGATTTTTATTTTTAACCAAAAAATTCCAATTTAAGTGTAAACATTTGTGGTTACTCACCAAAAATCTGACTTATCAACAATAGATTGGGTTAAACATGGGTCAAATTGTTTACCGTCACGGGTAACTTAATAATGCATAGACATAGTACAGGAAATACAATAAACATAGAATATATCATAGAATAATAAATACTTTCATTAATCATTCCAGACTGGCAAGTACATTTACACC